>VZSZ01010609.1:121010-154173 GCA_013398815.1 Ibidorhyncha struthersii
CGCTGCCCGGGCGGCAGCCCCCGGGGACGGGGGCGTCTCCGACCCCTCCCCCGTCGGCAAGGAGACGGCGAGCACCGGGCGCTGCCGGGCCCGCCCTCCGCTCCGCTGCCCTCGCCTCAGGAGTTCCTCCGCCGGCGGGGGCGCGGAGCCGCCGCGGCAGCTACGCGGGATCCGGCCCGGCCGAGAGACGGCAACGCGAAGCCCCACCCCGCCGGGAGACAATGCGCCGCCGCCGCCCCGCTAGGGGGTGCCGAGCGCTGCGCCCCGCAGGCCGCGGCCCCGCCAGCCCCGCTTCCCGCCGCCTCGGCCTCCTGTCAGGATCGCAGAGAGGGCATTGGGAATAGCCAGCGTAGGGCAGGCCGGACTCTGACCGGCTACCGAATTTTTAGCGCTAACAGTCCTGTTAAGATAACAGTAGTCGTACTTTCGAAGATAGATACGTGCGTGAGTGTGTGTTGCATGCAAGTCAAATTCATCGCAGGTGAGAACCGGCCCGTTGATAGTGCCTCAGGCAGATGTCGCCTTCCACCTGCGGCTCTCTGCTACCCATGTGTCAGTAATCACACAACCGACCTGCGTTTTGTTTCCCCCAGGTTGCAGCTAATAACCTGTCGTCGTCTGTCCGGGCTCCTGGACAAGCACTCCGAAACTCTGTCAGGCCAAGACTGAAATGATACAAGGAAAAATGTGGAAAGAAATGCTACAAAGAAAGCCAGCCAGGACGCTTGTCTTGCTTTCAGTCTAACCGGCCTAGGTCAGGTTGCTGTCAGTCTTAAATTTCCTGCTGAATACATCATTTTTAAGCTACGTAATGGCTCTTAAAAACCAAATTGCCTTCTGCAAACTCTGTCCGAACAGTAATCTTGCTCTTGTTATTTGCAGAGCGACTGTATATCATTTACTGTTTCTCATTCCATGCAGGAAAACTGTCTCACGTAGGCTGCAAGTGGTTGGTTTCTCCCCTTAAAATACAGTGTGCAAAACCACCACTGGTGGCTTCCCTTCCTGGTGGCTGCCGGGCAGCGTGTGCTGTAGGAATCGCCCTCAGAGCACGCCTGTGAAATTGACCTCATCTCTTGCCTCTTCTCTTGCCTCTGCTGACTCAGAAAGCTGTCCCGCTCTCAGCAGCACAACTCATTGGAAAGATAAAGAATTGTCATTAAAAGTTTCAGAGGAGGCTTGTCAGCCAAGGCCTGTCAGCCTCTAGAACGTGCCTTCTCTGTCAGACCTTTCTTTCCTGGAAGAATGCTTAAAACAGAAGTAAAACAAGAGGAAGAGCAAAATCTTCCCTGACAGCCTCTAGAGATAAACAGAAATAAGCCATCTTCATCAGCTTCCCACTGAAAGTACTTGCTGTAGAGAACCATATACATTATTTTGTACTTTATTAAAAAAAGGAAAATTTTAAAAATATTTTAAGTGTGTACACTAATGATTTAAGAACGCACCAGATACAACTCTTAGGTCACTCTTCTACACATATGCTTATTTATTCCATTCTTGTGGTCAGGAGGTAAGAACAGAAAGAAGCTCACACTATTCATCAGCATTTACTTAAGATCCCACAGGCTGAATCTTTGTAATTGCTCACTGTAGGACAAGTAGTATTTTAGAACACAGGATGAGTGATGTGATGCCCAGCACTGATGTCCAGCACGAGAAAACCCAGTGGAAGTCACTGACGCATATATCTTTCATCTTTAAAAAGACCAGAACTAAAATCAACAAAGGTAAAATGTCACCTGACTGCCATACTGAGTTTTTCTTTGTCATTTGACACTTCTAAAGGCAGTGTCTGCGGTGCAGACATTACATTCTCTGTGCTATTCCTCGCACAGCCTATACAGTAAATGGAAGTACCTCTATTTATGAAAAGGTTTTGCACTTTTGGTTTGGCTTGTGGATCTCAAAATTTTCAGTATGCATGAACAAATTAATACTAATAAGATTTCTTATAGTTACTTTTGAGAGCAGAGAAATTTAGGCCAAAAGGACATAGAGCCCACTTCTCCTCCTGTTTTCGTGGTCACAGCTGGAATCTCTTCTCAATGACTGAAGGAGAATTCTCCTCCTGCAGAGAGGAGGGGCAGACCTCTTGCGGTGTCTTCCAACGCTCTAACACAGAGCAACCCGAAAGTCGTTCTCTTTTGTACTCCGGAGCTGGGCTAGTTTGAGTATCAAGATGTTGTAACAGGTTTTCTGGCTTTTATTTTCTATGTATACTCGGCTGAGTGTTTGCCAGGACAGAATCTGAGATTATTAATTTTGTTTAAGGTCATACTGTCAGTTTGGGGTTGTGGTTAATTGCCTTTGCCATGCAAACTACCAGTAAAAAGAAATCACAATACATTTTTGTATCAAGGATCCATTTGATTAAAAAGGGCCTTAATATATGCTATTATTCTCCAGCAGCCATGCCAGATTTACTCAACTACGCATAAAAGTAAATAGGCTGAGAACATCCTGAGCTTTGGCCACTGTGCTGTGTGCCAACACAACAGAGCCTTTGTTACAGGCAGAGCAGAGCTCTCACAATGGACTTACTGCTTCCAGCTTCAGTTGCTGCACTTCCAGAAAAATCAGCCTTCAAAGAAAAACAAACCAACCCCCCCCACACTTCTAGCGGACACCAGCTCATCACCGTGACAGACACTGGTCCCAGGTGCTACCAGGTGTGACAGTGGCCATCCTGTGCAGCACCCCAACGGGTCCGCTGCCCGCCTTTGCTCTTGCTCCACCTGCCACTGGGCCCAGGGAGTCACTGCCGGGCACAGCCTTGTGCCGGGCAGGCTGGAAACCCCCCAGCTGGCGTGATTTACTCTGCTGCCTTGCTTGTTACTTGCTTCCACATCTCCGTGCCACAGAGAGACAATTGTTCTTACCTGTAGCACAAAAATGAATGTGAGTAGTTAAATTAGCGTAAGCTAGCGCTACCCAGCGTAATGGCTAGAGACGTAACTTGCAGACCATTACAATTCATGAATTGTATACACAGTAAATAAGCAAATAACTGTATGCCGTGGGGTTAGTGTAGTCTGGCAGTGATGAATTGTAAATAAAAAAGGGAGAATGTTTTATGTGATCATAACAAGATGGTATTGTCGTATTCACGGGTAAGCAGCAGGGACATACACAACTTTAAAGCCTTATGTGTTTGTCATACAGCCAGATTCATGTTGGCAAAACAGTGGGGAAAGTCCCTTCTATGTTGATAAACAGTATTAGGAGGTTTGGGAAGTGGAAGTGACAGAAAAATGCAAGCATTCCGTGGGCATTCAAAACATCACAGAAACAAACAAAAGATCTGCTGCAGTACTCAGTATGTGAACTACCATTCACTGCCTTCTGAAGGTAGCCACATTCACCTGCTATTACCATAAACATTCAAAACGTCCTTCTAAACACAAATACTAGTTTTTAATGCTGAACTGAGGGGAGATTGTTTCTTCTGAAACAATTAGCAACGAAGCCTTAAATTGTGCTCTTAATAGAATCTGAAACTCAAGTCCCAAATAGCCCAAACCCGTGAGACTGCATTTACTGATTAGCACAAGCTGAAAGCTCAGCACTCTGCGGAGGCAGCTCCACAGGTTTTGAAGGCTCTATGTTTTATTATATTCATACTTATCAAAGGGTGTATAAAACAATCTTTTAAATAGCTATCTCATGTTGGCAAGAATTTTGAAGTTCTTCAGTTAAATTATTAAAAAAAAAAAAGAGAGAAAGCCTTTGTTTTATAAAGGTCTTTGCATGAGTGACATGTCTGTAATGAGAGACAGCAGTATGAATCTTTGCAAGATTCTGAAGNTTTTCATATGCTTCTTAGTGCTCACATAGAAACAATAAAGCATACTCTGATCTTATCATATCCTTCCAAATACTAGAGGCTGTTGGATTGTATGTCCTGAAGCAAACTCTGGAGTGACTTTTATTACCTTGTTTAATTACTTTTTATTTTCTGTAAAATACAATCTTCATAACTTGTCCTTTCTGTCCTACTGAGGAAATAAGGCTTTCTTGTACAAAATAAAATAAAATAAAAGCCTAAAGGCTGTATTGCCTGAGTAGCTACCTGAGAAATGTTTAATGGGAAGAAAGTTATCTGTGGTCAGTATCTTGCTGCCCAGGTTTCTTAAGCACGAACATAGTTTTCTCACAAATTTATTTCATCTTGTGAAGGAGAAATGGTTTCTGGCTAGCAGTAGATGCCGAGTCTCCATAATTCAGCAGGAATGCCTTCCTTTACTCCACAGGACATCAGTCCACCTGGTCTGGCCTGAGTCTCATGTGCAAAAGCAAGGGTATGGATCTTGATCCTGTCTCTGTACCTTCAGAACATGACCTGAGACATGCCCATCTCCATTCTGCTGTTGTCTGCCTTCTGACTGAAGGGTGCGGATCTTGATCCTGTCTCTGTAGCTTCAGTCAGAAGGTACCCGACAGCAGAATGGAGATGGGCAGGTCTCAGGTCACATTTGTGGCTGCAGGAGAAGGAGATGAGAACCAACTTACCTGTCACGTTAGGTGCTTGTGCCACACCACTGAGCAGGTTTGGTGGGGTGTCTACAGCATACTGTGTCGCCGGGTGGCTCAATCTGATCGGGGATTACCGCTGTGGTGCTCGCTGAAGAAAAGAAGCAACTGTACTTACCATACTAGTTATCACATGAGGAGGCATATCAGGTCTGGAAAAAACATGACTCTGAAATGCAAACTGTACAAGCAACAGAGAGACTGCTGATGGTCAGTGACATTTTGAATGACTCCTGTACAAAGCACCTAATGTTCTGCTGGAACTGTATTTGCAGCTCCACGCTGCTTTCTTCTGCTTGAACCAAAAAAAGAAAGAATAGAGAATATTCTAATGAGGTGTGGTTACTTACTGTCTCCCTGCAACTTGCTCACTCTTTAATTGGCATTAGCCTGTAGAAGAAGCTACATGCAGTATCACCACCATTTTTGCTTGCATTAGATTTCCATTCAATTTCCAGCTTCAAAATGAACTATTAGCAGGTATAGATAAATGTTAACAGCTTAAAGGAGGTTAGATGGTAATGTACATCAGCGATCAAGGAAAAGGTTACCTCATGCGGTCCTAGAAAAGGGGAAGACAAAGGTGGCTTTACACTTTTTATGTGCATTCCCCATCTTGGACGATTCTAGGTTCAAACGCAGTTCTAACCAGGAGGTGTTAACGAGCATGTTCTTGAGAAAAACCTCTGTAGTTTTCTTCAAGGGTCAGAATGGGGATCATTTGGAGAAAGAATAAGTTGAAAGGAATTTCCCAATAACTTTTTTTTTTCTGTAGTGTCTAAATAGCAAATCTTTCTATCTTAACAAGAACTGGTCAGTTATGGATTTTAAAAGCATTCTTTGTATAGGCTCCTCTTCATATGGCCTGGATTTCTAACTTTACAAACAGCAGCTGGCTTCCAGGGTATATACTAACACTATTCACAATCATTGTCAGCAACAGTGAACTGAAAGAGGATAAGAAATATGAGCTATTTTTAGAGGCAATAAGCCACAGCTCTTCACTCTCAGAGAAAAGCCATTTTTAGGAATAAGTGGCTGAGCTGGTTAAAATTCATCACTGCGTCTGCTAGTCTATGGACATCCTTAAAGATTCCCGACTTTATAGTTTATTAAGTTTATTGAGCATTTAGGAACTTTAAATTGTAACCTTTGGTGTAGAAGAGTGCTTATTTTATAGATTCACTGTTACTCCATATTCAGTTACTCAGTATTCAGTGTTCACCCTGCATGTCAGAAATCCTCATCAAGAAAGACAAATTTTCATGGCTAAAACCCCAACTATTTTACCGAAGAAATGAATTACATCTGTAATTATAATTAAAAAGTAAAACATTTTTGAATGTGCGGAGGTAATTTCTCATTGCTTTATCAAAACTGTTGTGTACAAAATTTAATACGCTTTGAAAGAGTAATCTCAAATATAATTAATTTATCCTGGTTTATCCTGAACTTTAAAATATTTCTGAAATCTTAGTCAGAATGGCCGGGATATTCGAACACATCCAAAAGCCTTAGGAGCCTAATCATGGGACATGTTTCTAATCCACAGAGGTGTTTTAAAATCCTGGTCATGGGTCCTTGTTTTGCTGTTGTTTTGCATAGTTCACAAGTATTTTGTAAACCTCTTCCTATATCACTTTTCTGCACACATACGTCAGAAGTCATGGGCAATCAGGCTGCAATACCGATCTTAATCACAGAGGTCACACACATTACAAATAAGTTGTTAAAGTCATTCAGGCCACCTTGAGAATAAGGTACTATTTAAATGGAACATGAATAATACTGTCTAATCCAAAGTGCTGATAATTTTCTAGTCTGAGGCAAGGATTTCTTGAGCTTTTCATCTTTACAGTATTTGGTGTTATACAACAACTGAAATTTGGATGTAACTGTTGAGGACTAATTTAGGTACTTGGCACGTTGTCTTCTAGTACATGAACATAATTTCAGAACAGCTCATACTGAGAGATGGGAAAAATAGGGCAGAGATGAAGGAAATCACGCAACAATTTTTACTTAATAAGGTAATAGTGAGAAACTTTCATAAAAGCAAATATTGTTGAAGAATGTTATCATGCACTGAGTTACTGTATGTAACAAAATTTTAAAAAACCTGAATGTTTATATTTCTATATGTAAAAAGAAAAAAGGATTAAAAAACCCTTCCCTTACAGACTGATAGCAAATTTTGCTTCAGCAAATGATCGTTTCTAAAGAAAAGATTATTAAAACTCCTCATATTCTTCCCATGAGCCAGTGAGCAGATTGAAAACCCAATGTAATATAAATTAAACTTTCAGTACTATAAACTGTAGGGAAACTTATCAGATGCACACAGATAAAAGGAAAGGAATCTCAGGGAGCACTGTCAGAGGCAGCTCAAGTACATGTGCAACTCCACTTTTAGGGCATGGCAGGGGTAGAAAACATTTCTGTACTTGCATAAGGTAAGGTATAAAGTTAGTCATTTTGATTGTATACAAGCTGATTTCTTATACTGTAACAAATATTGACAAGTACCGTATGGCTTCAATAGTATCTTTCCTGGTAATAGATGTGTTTTAACCTATTTCATTTTTCAGCATTAGGAGCTAAAGTTTAGCTATTTCTTAATATTTAACTGGTTTAGCCTCAGAGAGGCAGGAGTTGGGTGGACTCTTTCCTGCAGTCCGGTGCAGGGTATGCGGCAGCCAACTCACAACTGTCACGACAGCCTGTCTATACCTACACATCAAATCCGGCCAGTCGATTGGTGTGGTTTGTAGGTCCTTTTATGGTGAGCTATTCAAGCCGCTACATTTGTTCTCAGGCTCTACAGAAAAGGAACAGCTATTCGCAACGTCATATGCTTGCATCTCTCAGCAAAACCGTGGCGGTTCTACTCCTTTTCAGGTTTTGCAATAGTGTGTTTTGAGCTGGAGGAGGAAGCAGGATTTGTACCTAATGAAATGGCCATCTGGAGCTAGGGCTTTTTAAGTTCTGCGCTTCTTTAGCGGATGTATTGCTTGCTAAGAGTTTGATACTATTACTGACTTTTATTGCTTATTTCTACACAAACTCGCACTTCAGGATTTTTGAAACATTTGGTTTAACTGAGTCAGAAGTATATTTGGAATGTTGACATATTTGAAGCAACACAATAAATGCAGAGCTGTGAGATGGTTTTGCTTAAGCATTGTGCAAGGACTCTGCTAGTTTCACATGATTTTATGAAATAATTGGTTTATATTCATTCTTCTCCTAAAGCTGACTGGCTATCTTCCACATTTTATTCATAAGTAAAACATGTGTGTCCTCTAGTTATAATCAGCAACTGGAACCAGACTACTGTCAGCCTTTTTATTCTAAAAGCAAGTATTTTGATTATAATTTGCTGCCCTGTATTTATGAATGTCTGTATGATAAGAATTTGGAATAAAACGGGGGGAAAAAGTGTACAGAAAGTTCAAATTCTCATGAATGGCAGAAACACTTGAGTTTTCTGTATCTTGACATTGCAGCAAATTGTCCTAATGAACCTTCCTGCTTAAAATTCATGAGCACGCTAAGCGTGTGCAGTCAGAAGCAGCACGCTTTTCAACCTTCCTTAGGATAAACAGGCCCCATCTGTTTTCATTGCCTTCTGTACCATTTAGGCCATCTATTACCCCTTCACAGAAACATCTCCTTATGCACATGGGTTGTTGTCACCAGTGCTAGTGCCGACTCTTCCCCTATAGCTTCCTCAACATCCTCACCAGCTCAAGTGAAGTCCTTTTCTGAACTCCAAACTTGCTGGCCTGTTTCGTGCCTAGAGTTTGTCACTTCAGTGTCATGCAGTAAGGGAGGTAAACAGCCTTCTCAGCTTTGCCTTCAGCTAACAGTAGAAACTTTGTTATGCATTTCTCTGTTTTGGTTTCCTCCCTGCTCTAAACATGTAAACATGGGTTTAGCTCAAAATTCTCTCACTGCACCCACGCTGCCTGTTTACAAGGTGCCTCTGTCACCTGGAAAATGGCACGTGTCTCTCCATCCTCCCGCCTACAGGCAAGCTCTCCTCCGTGGCTGGTCATCTCAGGCCAGAGTTCAATAAGCCCTGACACCATTTGCACCTGCCCCTCGCGCCACTGCCTACACAGCTACGCTGTGCTACACAGTGAACCAGGCTGGAGAAAACTAAGATCAAAACCAGCTTCTTTCTCTCCATCCCAGGTTGATTCAGTCAGCGCTTGCACCAAAGGAAGTATTCATCAAACTCTACCTCCAGTTAAAAAGTAAATCCCTCCTGTTAGGTCATGCATGCCATTCCCTCGGTCAGTACTCGGTCAGCCTTCTGTGCCTTTCCTGGTATCAATCCTTGACTTCAGTAGTCCTCTCTTCAGACATTTTTCTGTTCGACAAGTTTAACTAGCCAGGGTTTGCTAAGTGGCTGCTGTGCCATTGCTCAAATGGCTTCCGCTGGATTGTAACCAGCAAACTTCGGGGGCCCTCCAGTATTCCAGTTTTTGAACACGTGTCACAACCTCTGGCAGCACGTGGCAGATTACACATACGCTGTGATATTTAGTAATACAGAAATGTTTTGAGATCAATCACAATTTGTAAGCTGCGCAGAGATTCCCCAGGCAGTTACATATGACTTCTTCCTTCATTCTTTTTAATTTTCGACTAAGTGTAAGAAATTAAAGCATTTTTGATCGAATGGGAAGAAAAGCCTATTCATAATTCTTGTTCCAGTCCTGCTAAGCCTCATAAGCATAATTAGTTCTCTTGCATTTATAGTTCAAGGTGACTGCTCATGTATATGAAGTTGCTTGTTTGAGTAAAATACCTGGAGAATTAGACTGGAGTGCAGATCTCTTAATCGGATCCGTATAGGTAGCCACTACCGACAAGAAACCCTGTTCATTTCAAACAGTTCTGTAGCTCCACTGGCAGGACTGTGGTCTGGACTTCAGATCTCCTATAAACCACGTAAGTATATGAGCAGTGGAAAGGATTTTAAATCAGGTTTCTAATTACCAGAAGTCTTTTGGAATAGCACAATCGACTTTTAGCTGCATGAAAGATGAGCCAAACTGACAAAGCTGTCTTTGGATGTCTCTGTTCCGTAAAGCAGACATTCGAGGCCAGACCCAGGTTGCTCTTAACAAAGGCAGTTCACCTCCCAGATCCAGAACGTACTGGATACTTCCCAGATCATACCAGAAAAAGCATAGCATTTCATTGCCTCTCTCACGGAGCAGGACACACATACGCAGTTTTTAAACATTTGCAGCAGCTAATCAACAGCAAAGCAAAACACAAAGGAAACAAAACCCTAAAGTCTTTCTGTTGTTGCAGTCGGTAAAAAAAACATTGTATTTGAGTTCAATCTAGATTATGCCTCAAAATTTTCACCCTTGAATAGATTTCAAGTTTTTCTATTCTGCATATTCACTAATTTCCTTATTTTTATCAGTGGCTGCCATGCATTTTTTTCAATTACATTTTTAGGCTTCCCTGGCAGAGCATGCCTTCAAAAGTCATTAATAAACTACAGTATCCTGAGTGCTGAGTCGTGGCACAATCTTTCAAAAATGCAGTCTGCATTTCTAATTTCAGGTTTAAATGCAAAAAGAAAGATTTTTCTCTTTGCTTTGCAAAAACCCCTTTAAAACTCTCCATTTAAGGAACCAAAAATAAATTTTCTAATGTGCAAAATGTTTACTGCTTATTGCAGTAAAAGGATTGTACTTTTTTAATATTGTCATATGCTCATTTTCATTTATTATTTTATTAACAATAAACACCAGCAATAATAAATTATATATATAGTAGTTAGGTATAACAAGGTTATATCCAATCATAAGGAAACTAAACAACCTAATAAAAGCATATGATTATTTTTACAGTATTAAATCAATAAATAAGCTCAGCTTATTGGCAATGGAAACAGGTTGCATGCAATTATTTTTCAAACAAATATAATACAGGAATCATACTTCCTTTTAAAATGGTATTTACACATAACAAAGCAGAACATGCACTTGCTTGCCAATGAATTTCACAGTGGTTTTGAAAGCTTAGATGTCTGTAAGCCATTCCAGTGAAAATTTTTATTGATCTAGAGGTTTTCAATTGTTCAGAAAAAGCAGGAGGCAGCAAAAATGTTAGCACAGGAGGAAAGGGAACCAGCAGTTATGGTCACATTATTTATGAACTTTATGATAAAATAAGCCTCATGTTGGCTCAACTTTCATTTTGGCATTTCTTTAAAAAAGCTATAAATGACAGTACGGCAGAGGCATAATGTAGGTTTATTTTTTTTAAAAAAGAAGAATAAAAAATAAGTGGCTTTACAGTAGGAAAGCTGCAGTGGTGGAATCCTGTGCACAGGAGAGAGGAAGACGTGCTAATCAGCTTCATGTCGTAACGCTCAGATCCCTGATAGGGCAGCAAAGTGGTAATCCTTCCCTGTGCAGCACAGGAAGATATCACTTTCAATCTGGACCTCAATATGAGGAGAGTAATGACAATTCAGAGCCTGGCGCTGATAATTAGGAAGCTAGAGGGAGTGATTTATGAGGAGACGGCATTGATTAAAATTTGCATTTAGAGCACTTTCGCACAGAGGATCACAACTGCTGTGTTAGTGTTGGACCAGCATTTTCAAAAGCAAGCATTAATGGGCTGCTGTACTCCCATGGCCTCCGGTACTCGGCAGATTTTCTGAGCAGGTGTTTGACAAAGCCAAGGCCTGCTGAACGCCCTTGTGCTAAATACTCCACCAGGAAGTGGTGGGGATATAGCTGAAGCAATAGACGCATTACTTTGATTTGTGAAAACACTCAGCCAGCCACTTCCCTTTGTTTCCAGCCAGGTGCCCCTGATTTAAACAGCTCAAAGGCACAAATAAAGGGACAGGAGTGAAGGGGTCGTTAGGATTGTATAGACACTACTGGTAATTCAGCAAACTAAGTACCTTGGAACCTCTAAGAGAAAAACAAAACAAAACCAGCTCTCTGCCACCACTTCTCCCAAAACCTCAGCCAAAAAAAATTAAATAAACTTTGACTGGGTATGACTGGCACAGCAATAGATGAAAGCATGCAGAAAGAAAGAAGCGGCTATCAAGAAGTTTGGGTGAAAGCGGAGGGAACTGCAATAATAAGGGTAGTTGCATCAGCCACTGGCTGCAAAATCACATCCACCACTAAAGGTACGTGATGCAACCGAAGAGTATTGCAGAAAGGGGAGATGCAGGTTTGTGATTAGATATAAGATATATCCACAACCTCAAACTGGGGAGTGAAAACCACAGAAAACTTTCCATGATTTTACCAAAAAAAAATATTGGGAAAACAAACTTATCTATAAAAAGGATGAATTTGAGAAGGACCTGAAGAAGACCGGTCGAGACATGATTTGGGAGCCCCAATGGTGTCACCATAACACTGTGTACGCTAATTAACCACCAAAATGTTAAAAAAAAAAGGAGGGGGGAATAATTCATTTTGGGAGCAGCCAGGCTTCTGGCATATTTACGCTGTACACGTCATGCTCCCATGGTTTCTCCTACTGTTGCTCTCCTCCCCTCACCAATAAATACCTGGAGTTCCTTCCTGGGTGTCTACCCTTGCTATGTAGGGAGTTGTAGTAGAAATGTTAAGACTGAGGTGAGTGGCGAATGAATGGGAGTGCCTGGAACCAAGGGCAGGAGAGGACATAAGGGCCCATGTGTTGATGGCACCTAGATTAGCAGGTCATCAGGATCCCAGCAGACCCGTGTGCAGCTTCTAAGCATACCCAAGGTAGGAGACAAAGGAGAGTGAGTAAATCCCCAGGACTCACGGAGATGGGACAGGATGGAGAGGCTGATGACTGTCAGCTCCTAACGGGTGTATGAAAGGCATATCCAAAACCAGCACATGGAGCTCATTGAGGAGAGCGGAGAAACTGCAGAAAAACTCAGCATGCTAATGAGCTCAGCTAACAGAAGCAAGGAAATACTCAATATCTGCTACGAAAATAGAAAGGGATTATAGAGCCTTTACATTGTTTTCCACGGCTTATTCTGTGGAATAAGTAATTTGTATTAGTGGAAATGAAGACATGCAAAGCATTATGAAGTAACCTTGGAGAAGTAGAGCTCAGATGCAGCACGCAAGTAGCTCTTTGCAGGGAAATGGGTCTTTACGCCTCGATGTAGGACCAGGGGCAGCTGTACGTGACTAAGGCATAAGCACATATATCAGAAGATCTAGCACGTATAAAGAATTTGTGCTGCTGCTGCCGGTGAAAATACATTGCTTTTATTTTGAAACAGATTCATATAGGTCATTGCTGCAGTGAAATACATCCTTCAGTAATAATTTTCAAATCTCTCAGGTTCTCATCATTTAACCATTGTTAATTATTTAGCAATTATGCTGATGAAAGGTTAAAAATGATCACAGAGGCATTTCTTCAGTCAGAGGAAGGAGAAATGGTTTAAAATTAAATCCTTGCAGTTGGTGCTTAATGGTAATGACATGCTATTTTTATATTATTTGAAGTAACAGATGATTACTTAGAAACTTCGACATTGGAAAATGGGCTAGAAAAGTATCGTGATCTAAATAACAGACAAGCTTTCTCTGCTGTGAAATTAGTACATGGTTAGAGGCCTGCCCTGGTTTGAGCGACACAGGACTAATTTCTCTTCTAATGCTTGGGAAAACTGTACTTTTAGAAGACTCTAGTGTCTGAATTTGTGAAAATATTTACTTTATAGCCAGCTATGGTATGTGGGTTTCAAGGTCTCAGCGTTCTTGAGCTAGCCAGGTGTGGGGATGAGGAGCGAGACCCGGGCGCTTAACCGAAGCTGGCCAACAGGGTTATTTCATGCCATGAATGTCACATTCAATACAAATTGGAAAGTTTGCTGAGAAGTTCTCTCTATTCTTTGGTAGCTGTGATCCTGAGAACTTCTTGCCCTGGGTTGCCAGACCCCTGAGGCCTTCCTTTCCTCCGGAAGCCACAGCGCTCGCAGTGTCCAACATTTGCTGTCACTGCTGGGAGTGCACAGCTTCCTACTGATATAATTGGCTGAGTATAATCCTTGTTTATTTTATATTGCTATTGGGATCAATATTGGTTCCTTAGTATTATTAATGTTAATTATCTAGTCTTATTCTATTAAATCTGTTTGTATTTCAGCCCTTGGGTTTCCTTGTTTTTTCCCGATTCCCCTTCCCAGGTTGGGAGGGGTTATTGGGTGATAGAATAATTGTCTAAACAATAATAATTTGTTGTGGGATTCTCAAACCATAACAAGGCCTTTACAGAACTACAGCTTTACAAAGGAGTATCTTGATGAACACTGAAAACCGCAACATGAGGTTTCTATGTCAGGGTCCAAATGTAAAGTAGGCAGAGACTACAGATAGGAGTGTTAAGAGAAACTTTGCCTTTCTAAGAAAGAACAAAGTGTATTTTCACATATTACTAATACAGTAAGTCATGCATATTTAAATGAAAAGTAAAAGTTAAACCAATAGTGGGTGCAGTATCTTTTTAAAATCATATCTGAACTACCAGTAACTTCTATTAAGTTGCAAATTTTTTCTCCTATTTTTTGAAATTTAGCATAGTTTAAAGAACTTAACTACCACATCTGAATGTCCCATCAGCCATTTCAGACTGCGAAAATGAAAATGCAATCATCCATTTAATTTCTCCCACAAGCAATAGCTGGTATCCAAGGTAGACACAGGAACCTGTATTCCATGCTTTCTTCTCCTCTTTAAAGAAAAGTCGGAACAAATGAGCTGAGCCTTATGCCTCAGAATGAGTAATTCCAAAGCATTCCAGAGCAAGAGCAAGAAAGTGTCTTAAAGTTGTCAGGGGTCCCTGTGAAGAATACCCTGCCAAGAGCCCACACTTAGATTGAGGAAGACGTGTTACGAGCATCTCTACCAATTGCATCCCTGACCCCACTGGGAGGGAGGTGGGAGGAATGCAGCCTGCTCACACAAATCCATCTCAGTTTGCCAATCACTTGGTGTCTTTCTGGTGCCTCATTCCAGACGTTATACAGTCTTCACTGAAAGACGAGTCACTCCTTTGAATATGGCAGGGGCATTTAACATAATGCTGGCTGCTGTAAACAACTTCAAGATAACTGATGACCTACTATTTGTTAGAAATAGCTAGAGCGTGTATCCAAGTTGTAATAAGAAGAGAGGTATCGGCACATATAATTTAAATAATAACAAATTTGAAGATTCAGCGATGCCCTGCAGTATGTGGAAGTACATGGCAGCATATGGAACTTCTCACACTTCTCTGAGTATTTATTAGGGCTTAATATCCAAATGTTAACTGCAAAATATTTCAGGAAATACCATATTTATGAAGATGGACGAAGCCCTTCTGTGAGGCTTTTACTGACAGCAAAAAGGGCTGGGTTCAAACTTCAGGAGTTTCTAATAAACACCAGTTTATATATATATCCTGAAACTTGGAAATATAAAACTGAGCTAATTGTTCCCACTTGTAAATGACAGATGAACTCAAATATTAGAACAGTACTTCACTGAAGAAGGGAGGAAGAAGCTGTAATGTGGTGGTAGGATAGTATATATTAAATAACCGTTTATTCCAAAAAATGCAAGAATGTAATATAAAGTCCCTTTTCACCTCATGCTGGGTCCTGTGGCCTCATCCTACGGTAGCACTTCAGTCTTGCAGGTTATGTCTGTCAGTCTGGGGGCATGTGTTGCCCACGCTGCTGAGGAGCAAGGCCTCCAGCTCCTGAAGCTCCACAACTCCAAGCTGATCATCATTTGCTGTCTCTGCTGGTGCCTCCAGCCACTTGCCTCGCCTGCCCTGTTGCTCCAAAGAGCATTTGCAGCTCCAAGCTCATGTGAGTAATCACCGCGGCTCTGTTAACGGCACCCGCTCCTCCGTTCCCTCTGCTCTCCAGCAAGGATGCCTGTAACACACAGGACTGCACAGGGGTCTTTGCTACTCAAAGGAGACTTATTAAATAGACTTCCTATCCTGCCTTGTCAGTCTACAGCTTTTGCACCCTAAATTGCATTTACATGAGCTGATTTGCCCAGACTTCCTCTCAGTATTGCAACTACACAATTTCACTAACATTAGGGTAAGTCTGTTTATTACAAAGAGAAATATCTCACCGGTAACACTGGCAGCAAGCTGCGCATCTCAGAGCTGACCCTTTGCTCCTCTCCTGCCACCAGATGTCAACAGTCCTCCTCCTCTTCTGGCGGGAGGGCAGCTCTTCCCTTCAGGCCACAGCCATCAGGATTGCATTTGTCTAAAATGAGAGAAAATTATAGCTGATCTTCCTGGCTCTTTCTTGAAACAGCAAAAGGGGAGATAAAATAAATGGCTTGACTGAAACCTTATGTGAACATAAATTGTGGTGTAGATTAAGAAGTGAGTTTGGCTGTAATAGTAGGCAGAGCTTATCATTACATTTCATTTCTTTTAATGGACACTTTCTGTTGCATTTATATGAATGGGGCCATTCCTTTTAAGCTGTATTGTGTGTGTGTATTCCTCTGTGATTTAAAACACCCAGGGCTTCAGGGCATATGTATCTGAACTGCACTATACCCTTCCTTTTCAGTTTTGTTTTGTTTTCCTTTTGGTGTTGGGTCTTTTTTATTGTTGCAGTGACCAAACTGTGATCTGTCACTGGTTCCAAGGTGATTATACCATGTCTTCTCATTTCAAGAGGACAGGTATGTCAGACACCACAAAGTTCCTCAAAGCTTTGATGGACATTTTTAAGTTCTTCCCTGTTTTTTCTCACAGTGTTCATCAACTGTGAATACATACACAACTCTCTCCCTCATTCTTACTGACATTCAAAAAACTGCTACCCATTTTCACTTTAGAAACAATTCTCACTTGTGGGTTTGTTTTATTTTTCATGGTATGGTTTGTTTGTTTTTTCTGAGATGACATCTCTAGAATGGGAGCAATTTCCCATTTTCTGGGAGACATTATACATCCATAGTGGCTTGCAAGTAGCACTGTTCTCTGGGATCGTCTACAGCACATAACAGCTGCATGCAGCATTTTCTACTGGGTTTTAGATTATTGAATTTATCTGTGTAAAACTGTGTTAGAAGTCATCTTCCAAACCACTCCACACCACCAGTACCTGCTGGGAGTCTTCAAGAATGAGATAACATGCCTAAAATGAACCTCATTTGTAAGACCATAGAAATGAATGAGGCCATGATTCAGGGAAAAATAACCCTGTTGAGTCAAGTTACTCCCTTTTTGGACCTCTGTTTAAGAAAACTTGGTATACATGTATCTCTAAAGGTCCCCAAGCCTCCCAGATTAGCACTGCTGGAAAGCAGGAGAGCCATCAAGGCAGTCAGTAACAAAGTCCTCTTCCCCACACCCTCAGCCTCTTCTCAGCTAGGTAAGAGCAGTCCTGAAAATATCCTCTCAACCCCAAATTACTGTCTAAACACAAACTGCTAGTCAGCACTTTGAAAAGGGTACTATGTGCTGAGAGTGGCTTTTAATCTATTTCTCCCCACACACTCTATTCAAACAACATTTTCTGCTTGTCTCATAACACATAAAGCTTGGCAGTCCTCACAGTGCAGAGTGGGGCTGAACTATTTCAAATGCCCACAGGACTTCAATTATCCTCCTTGCTCTTCTGCAATGATTAATGCTTTTGAAAACAGAGTGGCACTGGTGTGGCTGGAGCAGGCACGCACGTACCCGCATGCCTGCAGACAGCTGTAACTGAAGGCAGGAGCAGAATCACCAATGCTCTGCTGACCACAGCACCCAATTAATAATCCATGAAGCTATACAATATATCACAGGGTTTAACAGCTGGCAAGGGCCATTGCTAGCAGCGGGATGCCTCAATGAAAATCTGACTTTGGAGAATTTGAAATGTTTGGAGTTTTGTTTTTCAAAGCACCTACTTGGCATCCGCACAGCAGAAATTTGAAAGAGGATTTGTTGGATGCGGTCATTTGTATTGCTCCATCTCTATAAGACCATGTTTTTTCCAAAAGGAGAAACTGTGGAAATGAAATGATCACTAGTTGAAAATAAACATGAACATGTATTTCAATGTCATTAAAAGAGTTAAAAATATACATAAAATTTTCCTACAGCCTACAAGGAGTGAAATCATACATGCCAGAAGTCTTGTTAAACTGTATCTGCTAAACAAAAGTATGAATAACAGAGATGCAGTTATTTTGTAAGAGTCCTTCAGACTCATACATTTGTCACAAATCTGTGATTTAGTAGCAGCCGAAGACAGAAGAGAGAGAGAGAGAGAAGTGCTTTTGGGGGTATCTAAAAGGTAGCTTTGCACCCTCAAGCTGCATTTGGGGATCACAACATGGCAACGCACCTGCTTGTAGGCAAAGCATTTTTCAGTTTGGTCACATGCAGCCTCATCTTACAAAGATACACATTGCTGTGCATCAATGGCACATCAAAGCTTCATGGTTTATGATGATATAGTTTTGTCAGAAAGCCTAAGACAAATAGTATGAAACATTCACTGAGCACAGTGTTAGGTATGGCTTCTATTCATTCCATAAGTCTAATTTGTTGTAATTTTGTTTTTATTTCCTCATTTTCACATTTTTCTCTTATTTTAATCTCTTTCCTCATACCATTCTCTATTTGTCCTCTGCATTACTCTATTTGTCCCTCTCTGATCCAAACTTTTCCTCTGCTGCACAATCCTTCTTTCCTTCTCTCCTTTTCCTCTTTCTTTCTACATCTTTTCTCAAATTTCTTCCTTTATTGTTTCCACATCTCTTCTTCCCTCGCCCCATGTGTTTTGTCCTTTGAGGTCTTTTTTTCTGCTTCCTAAGTCTCATAGATTTGTATACCTAATTCTTGAGTCCCTTTAAAAATACTTCCTTCTTTGCCAGCCAACTTTCTGCATTGGCCTCACTTAAATCTCATTGCTTAGTTGGGGGTTCACTGTTATGTAGCAGAGAGGCCAAGCACACTGGTAAGCTGAACTCACATATACAAACAAAGAAAACTCCAATTGGATTCTTTAGCTGTAACTGATAAATTAACAGCACACTGATTAGGTTTTAAGGAGGACTCCTGAGAAGCACAAGGCGTCCTCCTGGACATCTCTTCCATCAGTTGCTATTTGCTTGTAGTCTCCCTACAGTGCTCACAATTTTTTCTGGTAAGTGCATCATCTCTCTCAAACTACTGGCATTTCTACAAATACATTTGGTCATGGAATGACAGCCGCAAGCAATTCAGATAACACTCAATTAGCAGGAGACTGCAAATAATGTGCTTGTCAGACACCTCCCAGTCCCACTCCCTTTTTCTGAATGTTCAGGCCAGGGAATATATATTTTCCTCCTCTACTTTTCCGTGATTTGCATTTTCATTTGCTAAGAGTATTACAATGTCCTATTTATCTTGGGCTGCAGCATCAAGATCTTTGTGCATCTTATTCCCTCCAGGAATTTCCCAGGCAAGAATTTCCCCACTGCACCTATTTGTTAAACAAAGACAAAAAGATTTCTCTAATGCAAAAAAGTAGAGACTGTCCTCAGAGGAAGCCAAAATCCTTCTGAAGAATAATTAATTTTCTGGATACAATTCAATAGAATGCCATTGTGTGTGTGAACATGTGTTAGCAAGAAATAAAAGCTTCAAATTATATAAGCTCTCTCCTAGCTGATTGCAATAATCAGAAAAAGACCAGTTCAATGTATTTTGGGCTTCTTAGCATACACCTTTAGTTTCCCTCAGCAAGAATTTCTGGAACCACTAAATATATCCCCTGAGAGCCTTTAAATATTGTTCCCCACTTCCAAGCACTAGATTCTTCAGGAGGGGAAAAAGAGAGATTATCATTATTAGAGAAACACAGCTTCAGCCTGAACACTGCTCCCAGCAATGTGTTTATGATGGTACACAATCTATTCCCTTAAGCTAGTTTTAGAAGTAGTTCATTATTTTGATTCCTCACTCACTGGGAAGAGCATGCGGCAGGCACATACGCTGTTAGCCACCACTTCTCTGGCCAGTGTCTGGTTTTCATTGTGTAGTACGTTCCAGGAGGGCTCACGGGGAGGCTTCAGACCCTTGGGAACACTGCCTGACCCTGCCCTTCAGTTCAGCTAACGGTGGCAATTTCAGCTCTGTTTAGCTCTGGGAAAAAGGACGCCCTCATGGAGCTAATCCAAATTTGCTATCACTCTCTTCAGCTTCTGGAAGAACCTTCACTTTGTTTGGAGAGTACTTCTGGAGAAGGACTCCAAACTGAACTCTACATTAAGTTCAGCTTCACTATCCAAACCAGTTTTTAATTTGCTTCCTGTTATGATGGCTCAAAAGCATCAGTGGGGAAGTGCTGAGTTGAAAGCTGATGCAAATGAAGCTTTCTGATGGCTGACTTTTCCCCGTGTGCCAATAACTAAGAGCAGAGAGCACTTTATTCTCTGTGGTTTTACCCCATCAGGAGTCCCGCGTAAATAGTTTATACAGATGAGTTAGATCTCTGCCCATTATTCTCCCTTTCAGTGAGACATGAGAGTCTTGAAGGTTTGGGGCATGGGGTTTAAATGAGGTTTTATGAAATAATATTTTTCTATTTCAGAATAATACCTGTCAGAGAGAAAACCAAACAAAACAATTACAGGAGTTAAGATTCCACAGCTGCATCCAAGTATTTTTTAAAATCTCATTATCCCTCCAGACTTACCACAATGTTGACGATACTGTGTAAAGGTGCAAAGTTCTTCAGCTGAATCACTGTTATCAGATGCTATGCACTCTATGAAAACAAAGAAGTTTCTGTTGATTCAAGGTCAGGCAAGTTCCATCAATACTTATCTCTTACTGATTAGTCCAGAAAGTGCCTCCAAGATGTAAGCTGGTCTACTACAGTTACATTCAACTGCATTCTCTTCAATTTCCTCAAACATATACATGTGCTTACTTTCCTTCCTTCGCTGCAGCGTCCCCATGAGACATGAGCCTGCCTCCTCAGCATCCTCCCCACCTTGGTCCCGTATCACCACCTACAATGTCAAGAAGCAGGATCCGCTGGGGCTGACAAAACATACTCTCATCCACACATTGTTTGACACCTTTTAGTGGCATGCCTCTGGACAGTAGCCTCCACGTTTCTCTGAGGAAAAAAAAAAAAGTTGATTCTGCTTAGTGTCCTTCTGCGCAATATGAGTCTTTTTCAGGCCCTTTCCACCCTTATTTTTTTCAATCCAGTTTTGACTCTGTGGCTTCTTCCATCAACATAAGACATGAGTCTTTAGTTGCAAGTGTTTCTTAAGCTCACTCATTCTAGGAATTTTCTACCAAGACACCGTCTTTTTTCAGCTGTTACACTGAGTGCATTCTCTTTCCCACTTCAGAAAAATACTGAGATTACTAGGTGCTTTGTCTAATCTTATCTTTTCCAACCCACTAACTCTGTAATCAAAGGTATTTGAGAAACAACTGAACGGACTCCAGAAGCAGGGTATATTTGATTAGGGTTGGCTCTATGCAAATATAGCTGCAGTCATGCTGGCACGGATCCAAACTGAGTCTTGTGGATTTACAGGCTCAGTCCAGCCTGCTGATGTTTGTACCGTATTGTCTTGCACAATATCTAGACATATCCTCCCTCACCTGGGCAATACTGCAACTATAGCTGTGCAAAGGAGCCCTTTATTTGGACAGTAGCCTCTTCTCCCTACTCCCCTTTCAGAGTTGCTTTTCTGTGGTCTCAATACGGTAGTCGTCTTCGTTTTCCTGTACTTTTAAAATTTGGACTGACTGTTAGCTCCGTCTCTGGGAGCATTTCCTTCAGGCAACTCGTAGCCCAGGCTTCTGGTCTTTGCTCCCTTCCTGCGCAGGGCGAGTGCTGCACGGGGTGGGACAGTCGGTGCCTCTTCCAGATGTAGCTGCACAGCTCCTGCTGGGCTCCCTGGCTGCCGCCTAGTTCCTTCCATGCCGTCAGCACTAGGGGATGATTTTTCTTAGAAATATTCTTCCTTGAATTTATTAAAAATGTCGACTACCATTAGCTATTAGTCATGGCAGAAAGATGTACCTACAAACTAATCTGAGCCATAGGAATTAATGGGAATATGAGTCCCCTGCTTAGCAGATTTATCATAATGGGAGCAATTTTAATACCTCTTGAGCAAAACTGGATTTAAGCCAGTTTAACCAATACACAAAAGACTCTGTAGCTAATTAGCAGGTCTTTGTAGTATCCAGACCCCAATAAATATTAATGTGATGTCCTAAAGAATGAGCTTTATGTGCCTGAATCATACATTTATGAAGTCAAGATTTGACCTTTTTGGAGATTACATGGGCAAACTCCTTCACTCTTTGCAAACACAGGCAAAAATCAATCTCCAGCAAGCATACCCTAAAAGAATTCAAATGCCACATCCTACACTTAATGGACACATTTGATTAAACTGAATACAAAAAAAACAAAATAAAAGGAACCCTCCTAACCTAGCTACAATAAATGAAATATTAACACAATATCCACATCTTTAAAATGCCATGTATTAGTTTTGAATAATGTCAATAATTACAACTCTTCTGTTCCTCCCACACCAAGAGGACAGTCTGTCTATATATAATTACCACTAAAAATCTACATTAAAATCGTGCTGGGGGTACAAAGTCAAACACACACAGATTAGTACATGCTAAAACAAAATCTATCAGTAGAGCAATCATGCGCTGTCACATATGCATTCTGCTGTTTTCCTCCCAAATTAATGATTGATAGGATTTCAACTCTTATACTTCACACTCAACAGCACGGTTCTCTTACACAGAAGAGCAACTGATGACGAGAAAGCTGTTAGTCCTCACATGGACTAGTCAGTGAACAACTGCATGCCACCCCGTCAGCCAAGGGGTGACAGGAAACGGGTGAGATCTTGCTCGGTGAGGGGATTCCTGACTTCAACAAGGCCAAGGGGGTCTGCAGTGCTCAGGGAAATTAATTTTGAAAGGACAACTGCAACACTTGACTATCATACATGCTAGCTGCGAGGAGCCGTGCAAATGAGACGAGAGATTTCATTTTGCCGTGATAGCCACCCGCGTTATGTTGCCATAAAACTTTGGCTAAAGCTCTGGAGTACTATACCGACAAAAGCAAAGGAGGACTTGCCAGCCTCCATGGGCAGAAATGTTAGAACTTGGCCAGTAATAAGACTCATGATCTAAGAATCATGATTTACAGAAACTAATAAAAAAACAAGAGTCCGTGATCTTACAGCTTCTGGCCTACTCTGTTTTAGCATGAGTATGCAGTGAAGAAAGTCTCTCCCACCTCAGCTGCAGCCAGGTGTGACAAGAGTGCCTGCATATTGTATTTGATGTGCGTATAAATCTCTGGGGAGAGGTGGTCCTGTGGAGGTTGATGCTACCAATATAACCCGTTCGAGAATAATCCACTCCTCCCAAAAACTTTCTACTGTCAGTTGATGTAACGTATACATGTCTGCAAACACTTGGGATGATAAAAAGCATCTTTTATCAGGCCATTGTTACTTTCAATATCATGTTTATTTTACTTAAAGGTATTCTTTTACTTCAAATATAAAGACCACCATAGGAATCAGATATGCGTATTGCACATCTGCAGCAATACTGCTACAGTTACTTAGCAACGCATAAGATTTTTCTTTCCTGACAGAATTAAAAAAAAATAATCATGTAAAGGCAGAGAAAAATTGGAAGCAAATTGAGTTGAATAAAGAAAAAAGAAAATACCATATTAACATTCAACGTGCATAATAATATGGGGATGTCTTTGCTGTATGCACCAGCAACGGTTGCACAGCATTGTCAGCTTCTACTATTAAAATCAAACATCAATCTAACTGAAATTTTCCTTCCATTAAGATGCATTACCATCTTATGACTATTCTCTGTTTCATATTACAGGCAGAAAAAGGCGACAAAAGGAAAAATGTTATGTTGACTTACAGTTTCTGTAGGTGAGTAACATCCCTTGCACTGAGAAGGGAAAACCACCTCAGATGGAAGAATTTACAGGGAGCAAAATTCTGCTCCCCATATTCAGTAAGAATAATAACAAACATTCATGGGCCTTCTGGAGAATCGGAAGAATTCTTCTGTAGAAGAAAGCACAGACACACATCTGTCCTAGCTGGCCAGTGGGTTTCATGCACACTATTAAAATCTGCTCAGATGGACAGATGGACACAACCCACCTCCTTCTCCCTTGACTGGATCACCCTTCTTCCCCACCGCTCCCTACCAGTTTAGGCAGGATTAAGAAGTTTCTTTGATGCACTTTAAATGGTGAAGATTTATATGTACCTTCTGGCCTGGAGCAAATGTAATGAAATTTCTATATGTTAACCAATCAAATATAACTCTTTGGTCTGACTTTTATGATTTGGGAAGGAACGAATCATATTCTGAAAGAAATTACAGACTTAATTACTAAAAGTAATGATGCTATGAATAAGCACTTAGATTCTCAGCAGGAGGGAATTACATTTATGGTAGTTTGGAAAATTTAGCACTGTGCTTTTCTTTATAAGACAGCAGTGTTTCATGAGGATGCCATATTATATATTACCTTCCAAGGTAATGAGAGTCTTAAGTATAAAATACCAGAGACCAACATTCACTTCTCTACTTAATTATTACTTTATTTTTTATGTCACATTTCAGCAAAGGTACTGGCAGTTACGATTTATTAAGCATTTTCTGTGGAATCAAATGGATCAAAATGGGAAAAAATAGTATTTTATTTCATGTTTTCCACTGAAATACTCTTTTGCCAGTAAACCCCACAATATTACTGGGCTTTGTTTTCCTATTTGTCTGCAGGTAAAAATATTTCAGGACAAAACATCCCTCAAAAACTTTCTATTAATATAATTTTCCTTTTTAAAACCTTGGAACAAAAATCCGAAGGGCTGCCCCACAGTGTTTGATGTGGTGCAGGTCTGGCACCATCGTAATCTGCATTCCTATAAAACAAGTTTTTCTTGTCAAATGCAAGAGAGAAATTAAAGGGGCTTTCTCAAGTATCAAAGAGAGAGAAAAGTAAAGTAAAAAAAGGGGTTATGAGCTGGGTTTTTGTTGATCTGAAACTTCAGTTAAGCATCAACCATTTTAAAGGGAAGCACATCCCCACAGAAAAGCCACGGTTGGTGGTGGCATCAGGAACACGATTGCTGTGCCTCGTTACTGAAGCCTGTTTTCCCCTAATTTCTTGTATTTGATGTCCCTTTGCTTGTACAGCAAATGTTTTATTGTACAAGGTTTTTGTGTGTGTGTGTGTGGTGTTGGAAGTTTCTCAAGGGGACCAATTCCCTATTAAAACACACTGGACGCAGTTATTGTTAGTGTGAGCAATGCTGGTTTCAGGACACCTGTGAAGACCGTAGGCTTTGTGAAGGGCACGGGGGCATCGTTAGGAGAAGATGAAGTATTGGAGTCGTTTCTTTGCCCCAACTGCTAAGTGAGGCAACTGATCTGAAGGACACTTATTCTACAGGGTATGATTTCTCCCTCTCTTGTTTCCAAGCGTTCCAAAGTAAGGAAATCTTTTATTTTGGCTGATGCTGAATGGTGTAAGAGCTGGCTTCATCTCAGCTCTGCACAGTCTGATCTGCGTGTTCGTTTGTACTTGGCAGAAGGAAGCCTCTCCACTAAGAAGTACCCAGCATCAATGTCTGCTTGCTGCTCTTATCCCAGTCTGTCACTGCCAAAAGAGGCTCTCATTGCCTTTGGACTTTAAAAATGACAGATTCCTCCAGTTTGTCCTGGAGAGCAGGAAATGCTATACAAAGTTTCAGTGAGGTGGAAATTTCTGATTTACAGTAAGCAGAGGAGTGGAACAGGACTGCAAAAGCTTAGGTGAAGATACGAACATTTTAAGAGGCTCAAATGAGGAGTATCAATGCATACCCAGCTCTTCATTCAGTCTTTTGAACACTGCAAGAATTGTCACTGCGGCAGTGTAGGTCTGAAAGGCTGCCTGCATGTTCTCTACAGCACTAGCAAACATGAAAGTGTTACTGTCAGATGGAACAGGGCAGGTCGAGTCCTTCACAATAGGCACAGCAGCTGACAGATTGACTTTCAGTGATGGTCTTAGTCCCATCAACCTCTAGTCACTTGAGAGATAGATCTTTCTTATGATTGCATCTTTATTCATATCACACATTTGCTGTCCTTCCTACATAACCATATGAAGGCTTTTTACAGAATTTCTATTTTCCCTTTTGTTACTTGCAGCTGGATTAATGTTTTATAAAAATCCTGGAAGGCCTGAAATTCAATTGTATGTAATTCCAGGAAAATAGAAATAGGCCTCCGTATAAACAGGTAAATAAAGTACCAGCATCCTGGTGGGAGGCAGGTGCTCTCCCTGGACTATTGAAGCACAGAGGATGGTTTGAGATCCAGGCTGGTATTCTGCGCCAGTCATATTTAAATCTGAGACTACCCACAGCTGGTTTTCCTCCCCCCTCTTTAAAGAGGAGTTCATTATCTCTTCGTCGCATCTACATGCCTCACTCCAAACTTTTAATTAAGGGAAGGATACGATAGATTGTTAAACTTCCCTACTTTAGACTTGCCTCTTCCCCTTCAGTGATTCATCGTATTTGTGAGACTTGCTTATAGAGCACATAACTCAGCAGCTTTTCTGTGCAGTTAGCTAAGCAGACTGACCTCTGTCACCAGGCAGGGATGAAAATGAGCTTTAAAATAGTGGGCCAGATTCATAGTTACTTATGGTTGTGCTTGGGGTGGCTGTGCCCCACTGCGCGGAATATAGGACAAAGTGTGGGTCCTCCTTTGATGAACAGGGTAGGTGGAGGCACCATCTGCACTAACTCCTGCTTGGTTGGAAACTTGTTGCCTGTGAACCTGACAACGTCTGATGGTGCTGAGAATTGCAGGACTGCAAGAAAGCAGACTGAACACTGAAACCTCTACTGACTTATTTGGGCCCCTCTGCAAAAAGGTCCCTACGGGGCCCTCGGGAGGAAGACAGACCTTCAAGCCAATCACCTAGACAAACATCTGTAGGCAAGTAGCAGCCAAAGCTATTATCTAGACTGGCACCAAAACAGTCTCTCTTAGTTAGGCCAATCTATTTTTGTGATATTTTTTTCTGAAGCCAAAAAAGGCGAGATAAGCAAATGATATTACAGCCTACTCAGTAAGTGTTAGTTACCGACTAAACGTATAAAAATTCAGTATAGCTTTGCTGCCCAGGAATTATATGCACTCAACAACAGTGATGTGATTGCAACTTCATTAAATCAAGAAAAGGGAAATTTCATGTGAATTATCACAATGGGAGATGTGTCCAAACAGCTTGACTTGGACCAAACCGCGGACAATAACTGAAGTGAGACTACTTCCCAAAGAACCAGCGTAAGGACACATAAGCTGTATTATCAGATACCTTGTTTTATTTCTAACCACGACAGCTGGTAAAACTGGACCCCAGCCCTGACTACACTTCAAGCCAGAAGAGTCTACAGAAATGGACTTTTCCTGTGGCACAGAGGCTCAGGCAGCGATCCGTGCTCAGAAATGCCCATCTGAAGTTTTAGTTTGCAAAAATTCTTTAAGACAAGAATCACTTCTTCCTCTTTATATTGAGCTGACACCAAACCAGACAAGTCAATACTGACAAAGAAATAAGTCAATAAAGTCCTGCTTTTTAACCCTCTGTTCAAATTATCTTTGTACTAAATATTGTTGCTACTTCTGCGCATTTTCAATCTGACCATAGTCAGAGTGAATAATACTCTTAAAGATGAAATGAAGGCACCAGAAACTTGAGGGCTGATTAGGCAGGGTTATTTTTTTCTCCTCAGGCCTGAGTCATAACTTTCCTGCTTTCCTACAGCAGTCCCATGAGATAAAAAACACAAAAAGCAAACTGACAACATACGACTACTGTCTATGAAAGACACTAGACTGATCAAACCATTCTTCTGCCACAGGCAATGTGCCTGGGTGAAATGTAAGAGATCTCATGTCAGTTCAATGCAAAGAAGCACAACTCATTCAACTCCTCATCAAATATGCATTATACAAATGGGGAAGCTCTACCTTGCTTAGTAAAGGTCCATCTTCAGAGGTAATCATGTTCTTGGTGGAAAACTATTCCACTCTGGTACCTGTAAATGAAAGCTCCTACCTGTAAGAGAAGGGCCATTTGGATAGGTGGCAAGGGAACAATAGAAGATCAATTCATAAAATCAATTCTTGAGATCAATCTCATTTTGAAGCCTAATCCCAGTCTTGAATGGTGAAAGAGCCTCTTCAGAAGTGAAAAGCTACAAATGGTTCACAGTTTTAGAGCGAGGAAGACACATCTTGGGACAGGTGAGTAAGGATTCAGAAAGAGGGCATGATATCGGAGGTAAAATTATTTACTGTTTTGTGTCTTATAAAGCACACTGCAAGAAAGCTTGGTGAGAGGGCTTTGTAAGCAAGTGACTGTAAGGTGTTGGGTCAGACAAAAAGTCTACGCAGGCTGAAGACCAGCAGGAGTGCTGTGTATTAAAGTAACAGGAACAATTACGGAAAAAGAGCAAGAGTGAATGGCAACTAAAGCAAGAGGCACCAATTTCAACTAAGGGAAAATGATGGTAAGATTTCATTACTCCAGAAGCTGTAGGAAGGACACTTATCCTCAAAAGCTGGATGGGCAAAAGCAAGCAGGTCTTTCTGTAGAAGAAAGATACAGTCATGGTACAGCAGTTACATGGAGTGCCATTTCTATTATTGTCTATTATCCTCTCTTCTTTTGTCCCATCCATTTCCCTCCAGAGGCCCAAAAGTAGTTTCTTACATCAATTTATTTGTCATATGCCTAAGCTGTAGGGCAAGATCATCTTTTCTGTGTGCAAGCAGTAATGAGCACAGTGGAGGCCTGATTGCTGACTAAGACCACTTGAAATACAAACACTAGTAAGAAGTACTGGGGGGAGATTGAGGAGTGATCTAGCCTAGTGTTTAAAAGCTGATAATGGATGCTTGAGCCTCTCACAGAAGTTTTGCTTTCCCAGTGCTGTACATTAAAAGCAAGAATACTTGCTAGGTTGGCATCTAAACTATTTTCAACCAATTTGTTATGTTGTTTGTGTTTAACTGAAGACACTACATTTCTTGTCTGCTTAAGATTGGTTCACGTCAGTAGACCCGAAGTAGCAATCATTTGACCTTGGAGGAGAGGCTGAAATGCTTTGTTATAGGCACACAGAGCCATCTTCTTACCTGAAGGTAATCACTGCCCATGAAGAAAAGAGTTGCAGAGTTAGACTATGAGGTTAAGTTCCGATGGCCAGATATGAATATTTCTCTTCAAAGTTAAATCGCATGAAAAATATGCACCCAGGGTTTCCAAAAAGTGAAGCATCAGGCAGTGGATGTTTTTAATCGACTGTCAACTCCTCTTGCCCACCACAACTTTCACTGTATCTGTGACAGACCCTGGGTTTTGCGAAGTGGTAGTGACTTTTGGAAACCTTTTGGTATACAGCTAGGTGGGGGTCACTGCTGAACCCCATGGTCATCTTAGAAATATGTCAAATCCAGTAGCTACTCTTCTAGTGTCAGCTATTCTAAGCTTTGCTCTTGGTATTCAAGAGATGGTTAGTAAGTCCCCTGCATTCAAGATAGCCTTTTTGGTCAATGCAAAAACTGCGTAACATAAATTTCTTTTCTTCGCAAGGCTGACACTTATAAAGACTTTACGATTTAGTTCAGAACCATTCCATTTAGTGGACTGATGATTTAAGCCTTCCGTAGCAATTGAATCATGAATGCTGAAACCTAGCTCAGTTTTAGTTTTACTGTTGTGATAGGCATCTGCACTGAACAATCTATAAATAAAAGAATCCGAGCGACTATACATCATAAATATTTATTTCCCAATTTGTGTTTCCCTATCCATCAGACAGACCTGGGACTGAGGCTGAAAAATGTATTTGTGACAAACCCTTCTGGCAGCTGCAAAATGAGCAATGGGGACATCTTGGGGTCTTTATTAATTTAGAGGTAGTGGGAAAGTGGGACTGAATTTCTTAAAACTGTGCCCCAGCGGCTTTCCTGACACATTTCTCAACATCAGCTAGACAGCTGTTCTCATCTTTTCTGGAGACAAAATAAAGATGACTTTTGATACCAGTGTAACTTCTTTTTCAGTTAACAAGCTGTCCCTCCAAGTCAAGAGCTGCCCTCAGTGGTCACTGTCTGTAACCCCACATCAATTCTGCACTACGAGATACGGGGCAGGAAAAGGAACAGAAAAGCTGCAGGAGTTTGATGGCCCTGCAGACTGCTAGTCTGGGGAAAGCACCTCACAGCAGCTGGTATTAACTCTGGTACTCTGAAGTCTTGAATCACCGAGATTTTCCAGGAAAAGGTGAATCCTTGATGGAAATGCATTGATCTAAGAGGAAGGCCACAAGCCCCCACTGTTATGTCAGCAGTTGGTACCGTAAAATCTTTCACACTGGAGCCTTCTGGGCAAAAAAGCAGGAAATATTTCACTAGCTGCTCTCAGTTTCTACTTTTTCCTGCAGTGTATTTTTAACAGCATTAATTGTTGTTTGGCACTCGTACTTGAAGTGTTCTCTATGAGTCAGGCTAAAAGTTAACATGTACTAAATAATAATACAGAAGCAGCTAATTAGTAAAAAATGCATCAAAGCACTCTGTAATGCAACCATACTAGCAGCTGATACAGGACTTTTGATGTAATTACTGGGGCTAAGATGTCAAATGATTGAACAAACCAGCAAATCAATGAACTGTGCATATACAGACTATTAAAATCTGGAGTGGCGAGGGATCTTAAGGTATCAGTCAACACATTACTCTGCTGTGAGTCATTTTTTGGCAGAAGTTTGCTGAGAAGTTGTGAAATCTCCTCCGTTGTAGGTTTTAAGAACAAAGGCTAGGCAATCTGTGCCAATGCTTACTCACCCAGACCATGAGAAATTTTTCCTAACATCTCATTTAAATCTTCCTTCCTCAAATTTAAGCTCATTGCCTCCTCTGCTAGCCTCAGTCACCATGAAGAACAGGTTGTTTTATTCTTTTCTGCTGCAGCCTTTTACGGACTTGACATAGAAGCAGATGTTGCATAGAGTCTGCACCCTTCCCTTATGCCATGCTGTGCAAATCACTGGTCTTACGACTCCTATAGTGAGCTGTAATATCCTTAATTGTCTCCTTCCTTGTAAGCACAAATAACTAACTCTTGCTTTAGCTACAGTTTGTACACAGACTTCACTTGCATGTTATGAGAATACTGATACTTCATTTCTTCTTCACCAATTTTCTTTGTTTGATCTATTTAAATCATATAATTAGGAAAAAAAAAAAAAAAAGGCACGACTGATACGTTATTCAACCTTTGGAAAAAAATTAAATGAGTCGAAGAAGTCCCAAACTGGGCTTTTAAAGTTTGGGATATTGTCCCAAAAGGAGAAAAATTACTGAGAGGTTGTTGGAGGAGGCAAGTGTTTGAAAGTTTCCTGCTTGTTTTCTTTTCTAGCTTAGAGTCCTGAAACTGAAGTAGTTGCTGACCTCTAACTGTGATGTTGCAAAGTGAAAATGAGGACATTCTGATAGGAAAATGGAGCTGTGTGCAAATCATTAATACTGGTGCCCTCAGATAATTGAATATTTCAACTCAGAGATCCATAATTTAGAGGAAAAGGCTTTACCTTCTAAAAGAAACCAAGACAAACAAGCCCAACATACAAATTAAGGTAACAGAAAATACAGAATGGGGAAAGAGGAGCCAGTCATGAAATTTTCAGTGATTTAAAACAAAGAGGAAAAAAACAATTTAATTTCACTGCCTCTCTGCAAAGTATAAGTTATTACATTTTTAAAATGAATGTTCAATTGACTGAGGAATCTCAAACTGTTAATTCAGTTGTGCCCTCAGCAATAACTGCAGCAGGCTGAATGCAGCCCCAGTGCTTCCATTACATGGCACAGAGTGGGAGATGAGGAGGATAATACAAACGGCAGGGTTACAGCAGCCTCCTTTCCTGTGTACACATCTCCCTATCTGTACCATCTATTAGCACACAACACAAGGGAACTAAAAGCTAAACTGAAGCTCCTTAGGTGACTTCAGGGCTGCTTCCACAAAGCAAACAGAAGACAGCACACAAACATAGCAGGCGATACAGACGAGCTAAAGCAAGGTGCCAAAAGCCTTTGGGGTGAAAGAAATTGTTGTGTGAGGTAGGGTAGAGATCTGGAGCATTTTGCAGGTCTGTGACAGTGGTGGCAGACTTCTCTAAGGAATGCAGCTGCACAGTAGAGGAGGAGCATGTTTGAAGAATGAACCAAAACAAAACCAAAAGCATCAAACCCTTTCTTCTGTGAAAGGGCTTTCTCAGGACTCATACCTGAGAACAGAGATGCTGGCGTTTCAATTTAATAGCCTCACACAACCACCTTGGCAATAAAAGGAATATATAGGTAATATTCTCAAACAAGCCTACCTGCAGCTCACCAAAGCCACCTGCGGAGGCTCGTGGCTTCTTCCCCTGCCACTGCGGCAAGTTTCAGCAGCGCCGGGCTGGGGAGCGCTGACCTGGGCAGGGTCCCTCCTCTGCCCCCTTCCCCTCGCCTGCTGCAAGGTGTTTGGAGGCAAACCTCAAAGCTTCTGCTCTGAAAAGAGATTTTTCCACATCAAATTCACCTGACAAATGTTTATCTGGAACACTGCGCTTACCACCCCAAAGCTTGTATTCACGGTTATTTCACTTGAACAATGGTGGAAATCATTTGAATGGTATCCAAGGAGACAACTTTACTGAACTAAACTAATTAATCTTATCTTATTGCTGTTTACAGTTGTTTTTAAAAAGACAGTAACTGATCCCATAGAGCCTATTATAGCTCCTCTGTACGGAACACTTTATAAAGATATGGAATAAATTTATCAGAGCTTGTTTTGCTTCTTAAAATAATGTTGTTAAGTTTCTCCACTTCATTCATAACATATTATTTTCCTGTCTTGCTGTCAGCCGCTAGGTCACATTATGGTCCCTCTGGATCTCATTTTCCTTTAGTTTCAAGAACATTGATATCACCCATATGTGCCTCCTATTTCTGGCGCATTATTCCAGTTTTGCCACTAGGTGTCATCAAAACGCACACCAGCACCACGGCTCTCCGCTTCACTGAAAGGTTTGGGAATTCTGGGGGGGAAAATAAGAGAAATTCTCATTAGCTGCCAATAAATTGACACAGTAGTAAGAGGGCCACACTTCTGGTTTCCCTATGCCTCTCTGTGTTTAGCTAGACTTTTGCATTATAGCTGCAAGACGCAAGCAGCACGCTCCAAACATTTGCAGCGCGAGTGGTTGACATCAGCTTACCTTTGATTTCATTAAGAGTTATTATAAAGTCTGCCCGGATTTACAGTGCTCATCAGCAGACCTAGAAAAATGTCTTTCTCCCAGGGTCAGGCCTTCCTGGCTTTTGAATAAGCCATTGGAGCTCCCATTTACACAACGTCTGCAAGATGAAAAAAAAGCATGACTGGAAGAGGCATCACATAGGACATACTCATTTTTCCAGGGTTTCACTT
>VZSZ01010609.1:154184-280516 GCA_013398815.1 Ibidorhyncha struthersii
TTGTGAACCAATTTCTTTTTCAAAGCAAATGTAACTCTTCGTCCTCCATCTCTCTCTCTCCAAATGTTCAATTTTTCAACAAAAATATTAAATGCTGTTTCTACCAACCACATTCTAACTGTCCGTTTCTGTATGCTGTCACTTGCTCAGCTCGCCATTTCTACGTTCATTTACTGCATAGGCGATTTCTTTCTTTTGTTTTTTTTTTTTTTAAACCATCTGGACCAGAAGCTTGAATAAATTACAGGCATTCACCAGGGCTGTTAATCGGATCCCTGATACAAAAACATTATCTGTCAAGTGCAGAGATAAACCTGCCCTGAATTCTCATAGATGGCCAGGGACCGTGGGGCTTGCTGTCTGTGGTGCAGAAAGTAAACCCAGCACCCAAAAGCTGTGTCGAGGAGGTACAGCCACCAGACTGCGGACACGGCCCAGCAGCACCTGCCTCCAGTTGCTCCCTCTGCCGAGCTGCTGTCGGTTTGTCTGGCACCAGCCCGGTGATTCCCCAAAGCCAAAGTCAGGGAGAGATTCACCCCTTCATTTTCTTAAATACCATCGATTAGCAAACTACAGCGAGCACGTTCTGCTAAAAAAGAGCAGTGTCACCAAAGCTTCTAGTATCTTTCAGAAAAGCAAATCAACTCCAGTGCACAAAGAAATTACATTTCCAGGTTTGTTATTCAGTTTAAGCTCACCCAAGCCAAAACATTTTTATTGATTTATCATTCCTGCAAGGCTTAGTTTTTTGATTTTTACCTTTTGAGGTGGTTTAGCTGGACTGGATGTTACCCAATGCCTTTTAGCTCAGCTGCCTTCTGGCTGGGTCAGCGCCGGATCCTGCTTCCCTCTCGGATCCCTGTGCCTTTATTTGTAGTTATCCTTATGTGGGCAGATAGCAAAGCCTCCTTCACTCAATTTCTTTTGGGCTAGGAATAAAACTGATTGAAACAGGGATAAGGAGAAACCCTTTACTTCTTTCTGTGCTTGTGATGCTCAGAATTGGTATGGAGGAGGGAAACGAGCCAAGGAGGAAGAGTCCTGGATAAATTAAAGTATCTACAGAAGTCTGGGAAACTCTGGCCTATATCTTTGTCTTGCTACTTACATGAAACTCAGGCTTTGCAGGATTCTGCAAAGTGAATTTACTGTTAAATATAACCCCTAGATGTCACACAGGACTGGTTATTATTAATATCCCATCTATGTGACCTAGATTCAGTAGGCTGCAAAGTGCCACGTTTAAATTTAACTTCTAAAGTAAAAATAATTAAATTGAAAAATCAATCACTGAGCATTTTCACATTCAGTTCATTTAAGGTCAGGTTGTTGCTGTCTCAGAGAACATAAGTTATACTAGTTTAAGTTTTCTTAATGGACCAAGTTCAGAAGTGATGTGAAATTAGGCATAATTACATACTGGCTAATGAGTCTAAATTGTCATATAGCATACATATTGAGAGGTACGTACCCATTTACGTCCACTGTGAGTCACTTATTAGTCGGACACAAGAAGACAAGGGGCAGGAATTGCCGCCACGAGTTCTGAATGGTTCAAAAGGTCATAAAATGGACAAGTACCCGTTTCCTTCCTGCACCGGCAGGTGCTCAAAGCCAGGACTTGACAGAGGGATCATAGGTTGTTTCCCAAGGGTATTTCTGCTGCTGCGCAGGGGCTGCTGTGTAAAATGTAATCTGCTGTGGGTGACTGACCTTTGCAGTCCAGGTGGTACCATTTCAACTGTTCTGCACCTTTCTAGTCTGCCGGCTGTAGGGAAAACTCTAATCCAGGGTGGAACCCAATTTATTCAGCTTGCTTCAAATTTTGGTCCTCTTCAGTCATCAACTCTATGAGTTATGTCTTGAATTTCTGTAGAAAATCTATAATAATCCAGTTAGAGAGGCTCTTTGGTCTTGTATCTAACTGGTTCTCCAGCTTTGCTTTAGGCTTGCAGCCATTTTTTTCAACCTGCAATAATTTCATCCAGTTCAGAACATTTTCAACAGAATTTCTTAGTATTATGGAGTATAAAGATTTTCTAATTGCATCATGCTATATACATCTCCATTGTTCAGACATTTTAGCTCAGTGTAGTTTGGATCCAGATTAAGATATATAATTCCAGATTCGAGGATTTGTATCTTTGCTTCTTGGGCTTCTTTTTTTTTTTCTTTTTAGTTTATGGGCTCTGACTAAATACATGTATAAGTATTTGCCTATAAAAAAGGATCATTAGTATTTTTATTATAGCATGATAAATGTCAGTTAATGTTAAGTTTTTAATGTGTTTTTACAAGAATTAATATTTCATTCTATGCTATATTTTTAAAACATCTTGTTAGGTTTTGTGGCAAACAATTTTACTGACTTGTAACAGTAAACTCTGAAGTAATCTAATCACTTTAGGAAAGTAATTTGGAAAGTACTTTAGAAAAGCATCTTTTTCTTTTAATGATATATTTCTGATTAATCTGTGGTTTTAGGGAAGTAGTATTGGTACAGCTGGCTCTCCTAATAAAATCATTCATTGAGGGTAAAGCATACGCATCATACTTTAAACGGGACCTTGGTAGACCATTTTACAGACATGCAGAATTTCTGCAACTTAAAGCTGTAATTCTGAAAAGATAAAAGAACACTATTTGCAAGTTTAACTGCACTAATCTTAAAATAACAGCAGCTGGCCATAACAAACTCTATCTGCATCACTTCCTTTACTCTGAGATACAGTGTAAATCAAATATAAGGTGCTATTCATCCCTACTGCTGACCCTACCGATAGCTGAGAGAATTAAACTTTTATTCCTAAAGTTTTGCATTTCATGGTAGCATGAAACATCAGAAAGAATCACAGATTGTTAGCCTTTATCTGCATATCAAGTCAGAGTTTCTAATACAAAGATCCATGTTTTTCTTTTCAACAGGCATGCCCATGGGAGGAGCACATCTGGTGAGAAAGCTGCAGTGGGACTGACTTCATGGAGGTTCCTACAAGGATTCTGCTCAACAGGGACTTACACATTTTAGAGGTGCAGTTCTTTCCTGTTTCCTTCTTTCCTGGGTTAGTGGATGCATATTGTTGCCAGCTGGAGAAACCGTTGGCTCAGCAGAGTGAAAGATGTGACCTTGGCCTCTCTGCATATTCAACAGTATGAGTTCAAGAGCTGCCTCCGTTTCTCAATCTAGTTTGGAGGCAAAGAAAAGGAAATTCCTTAGATGAAACTCCTTCATGCAGAAGTTCTGTGACACTTTTGCCCACTGTATTTTTCGTTCAAGGGGAAACCAAGCAAAGGAGGACAGAGGCCACTTCAGAACATGGGACTGCGCTGTGTACCTCTGTCACTAGGCTTCTTGTAGCAGCCAAGGCTGTATCTCCAAGTGCAGACATTGTAAAGATCACTAAAAGTATAGGAGAAATCTTTGAAAATACAATTAATCACTGATTCAAGTTCTAACTAATTAATAAGCCTGAAGGGTTCTTCCAACTTAGCTGTGTCTTAAGAATATTAGAGATTTTTTCAATACATTAAAATACATTAAAAAAAAAAGAAAACCAACAAGAATGATCAATGTTCTCAGTAAATAATCTTTTTTTTTATTTATTTCTTCTTTTTTTTAAAAAAAAATTAACCTGAAAGCTTCTTAGCAGACGGAACTATTTCTATTATAAACCTACGTTCAGCTGGTTTCAGGTGTGACAAGCTTTACTGAGCTTTCCTTGGCATTCATTGTCGTCCTGCTGGTATGAAGACTCTGTGGGAACTTCAGAAATACTTGGCATTACCTCTCAATTCCTTTACAATTCCTACAGAGCAATTTGTTTGGAGGTACGTATTTAATGTCCATACTTTCAATCAGTGCCAAGAAGAAACGCCTTTCTGCTGGGGAGTGGTGGTGTTAATTTTTGGCTTCTTTATCTTCTAAAGTGACTCTGGCCAGAGTCTACTTATTCCAAGATTTAACTCTGAAAATACAGAGTTCCAATGCAGCAGAAGCATTTTGTTTGTTTACTTGTTTTAATGCTGCTAGAAATAAGAAGATTCTTCCCAGCAAATAGAGGCAGGGAGGGAAATCCTGCCACCAGCAGTATATGCAGACCAGGCATCATGCCTTCTTAACAGTACATGGAAATAAGAAAATGAGTCAGACTGCTCTACTGTTATGAGATTTGTCAGATACAAATGACTTTGAAAATTGGATTTTTCTCTTTACAAGACCTGTGCATACTTCCTAGAGATCAGCTTGTGAATGGCTCCATGACAAGGCAGCCCTGTCCGCGGGCTGGCTGCAGAGTCACAAGCTGCAGGATAAGTGCCAGAGATCACAGAAGCGAAGCATTCAAGATTACCACACGTTATTGCCAGGACACTCAGTTGGTTGAAGAGAATGGCATCACCCCTTCCTCCTTGCTGCTGTAAGGCAGATTTCTTTGCTGGGGTGTGATCTCCATTTTACTTTCTAACCTCTTCCTTTTAACAATAGATAATGGGTAGGAGGCTAATTTCCCATCAGCACAGGGGCCTGGCAGCCTGTTTCACGGACTGCTTTGATTCAATCCTGGTAGAACTGCCCATGTTTTCCCCTTTTCATAGAATCACTAGCTGTTTTTAAAGTCCTGGTGTTTCTTTTCACCAGCACTCCCTTTGTCTCAACTGCCTGTGAAAGAGACACAGAATTGAAAATTTTCTTATTTTAAATGAAACTAGAAAGCAAGCGGGTGATCTGTTGAAATGCATCGTTGTGTGAACTGCTTGTTGAAAGCATGCAGCCAAGCTTTGAGAAAAGCTGGGAACAATCACTGCTATCAGCCTTCCAAACAGCAAGCAAAAAAAGTTTGATGATTTTCATCTTCTCTGTCTGTCATGATGAGAAAAGACAGTTCATTTGACAACATGGTGAAATATATTTCGATAATGAAAGAGGATCATCATAATTTTTTTGATTCGTATCTTCTGAAAAGAAACCTTATTTGCTATCTGGAGTCCATTTTTATTGACCTTATTCTCTGAAAACCTCTGCACGTACTTTGAAAGAATCAGAGACTTTAAGATGTGATCAAGGCAAGAATAAATTTTCCACACAGGATGTTTTAAAGGATGTCTGGTCATGTCAATAAAGTCTTGGGAGGATTACTGTTTGTAAAGCAGATATACTGTATTTAAATTCTGTATCGTTACCACTTCAGTGTTATTCCTCTTTGATACATTGAAGAATATGAGCAGTTACCCCACTCAAACATTGTCATCAGTCCACTTGGTATTTGTATTAGCAGTGGAAGATGGCATCTAAACAACATTGTGCAATTTAAGTCTCATGAACAGGTCTGAAATCAGACTAAGAACACGAGGCAAAAAAGCAGAGGTATTTCTTCTTGATACCCATACTAATATGTTGAGAATACAACATTTTGCCAGTGATCTCAAGTTCTCTATTGCTGCCTCTTGAGGAACAACATGCAATAGCATTTTGTGTTTCTTCCTTATGCCAAGGTTAAACACTGCCAATGAATCAGGATGAGAGACTTCCTTTCTCTCTCATGCCAAGAAGAAAATTTCTTTTGAGGCTCACCAACATTTTTACTGAAATATTGGAAATATCTGACAAGTTCTATTCGTCTTAAAGTTCTACCTTCGTTATCAACATTCTACGTTATTATGGAAGCGTGGAGTTGAATGTCTGGTTTAGAGTTAATACATGCAATGAGCACGTGAAATAGAAAGACATAACCACCACCATCCAGGTTTGTTCATTGCTTTCTGGTAACTCCTTGACTTGGAACATTTGCCAGCTCTATAGATGTTGACAGTAAATGTAAATGTGCCTTGTGGAAAATGAATAGATCTTCTGATCTTACTGCACATCAGAGCTTTTTCAAGTCACAGAATAAAATTTGGCAGTTAAAATTGTAGCCCTAGGATAAAAAAAAAAAATCTGAAAATATTTTTCAAGATTTTAGTGTGGAAATATACTTTATAGTTGATCAAACCATGGTGCACAGAGAGAAATGCCAGTAGAATGGGTTAGGGTGGCCAGGTGAAGTTCAAGGCGCTGAGTAGAGTCCTCTCCTTGATGGCCCACTTCATAAGATCTATCCAGCATCTGTCAAGCTGCCTTTAAGTCTTTAGTTATATATTCTTTAAGTGACAACACAGAAGTGCATTTCAAATCACAACTGTATTCTTGCTCACTAACAATGTAAACCAAAAACTGACAGTCTGAAAACACACCTTCATAAACATGTTTTCCTCCTTAAATTTCTGTGAGTGCATTGTACCTCTAAGTAGCTCCCAAACCATCCTGGAGCAGTGAGAGCTCCCTCTCCTATTGCAGCCCACCTTGCCCACTCTCATTTTGCTGCCTCCTCCTTGTGCTGGTGGAGCATCATCCCGGCACACGGCAAGCAGTTGCTCCAGGATGCAAATTTAAATATAAAATATCTCAAATTTCCATTAATTCTCTTTAAAAATAGACATAAATAATGGCAGGCAACACATGTAAGGAGTTAAGTATTTTCAGGAAGAGGCTAAAACTGCTTAGTGCTTTTTCTTTCCCATGACAGGGGACTGCAGAGCAGACCAGCTCTGATGATTTAGAAGGCACAAGAACATTCCCAGCATTCAGTCCCAGAGAGGGAACAGCAAGTTGTAACTTTTACAATTAACTTTTGCATTTGAAAATGTGGATGTAACTCTTATCCCCCTCTACATTTGAACAGTTCCAGTGCCTTTGCTACCACTAATCAGTATCTCCTGCACTAAATCATTTACAGAGAGCAACTACTGAAGCTGATTTACGAGCCTGCTGCCAGATCTGGCACCGCAAAGGGCTCAGGTGGTAGAAAGCATCTATGCTTGCATGTCCCCCCACCCCTCACGTACCATCCAAAGATGGGTAGCAGAGAAGGGGGAGGGTATGACTGGAGTCTGTTTAGCATCAGCAAAGAAGTGGAGTCTGAGATTTATGGTTTGGTAGCTGTCACAGGTGAAAAGCATTCACTAATGAAGTCCTAACTGGTGTTAGAGAGACATTGTGTTCCTGTTCCCAGCTGCTTTCTCTTGGGCGGCTGAATAATTCATCAGCAAACACTCACCTGTGAAAGTCACAGGTAAATCTTATACTGGAGGGTTTTTCTACATGAACTCTGACTGCCTTTCCACTGGCAGAGGGAGGCAGGAAATGAATCTCTGCCCCAGGGAAGGAGCAAGGCACCACAGAGCACTCCTGAGGATTAACTCTGCAAGATATGGAAGGGGATTACTGTAGTCCTGGACTTGGGGGCAGATAGACAACAGGAGGCAGATCTCTTGTCCCTCTGATGCACGTCAGATATTTAGCAGGAAAGGAAATTAAAACCCAGCACACATTATAAGGTATGAGTGTGCCTCCCCATACTGTGGCTCCGCTGCAAACAGCGCTTTTTTTGCAGGGTGGGAGGACTGTGTTCAGAACAAGAATACACCTCTATGTGATCCCATCAGGAGACAAGGAAAAGCAAGAATGGGGCCAGTGAATTTGCTCTTATACAAACCAAATCCCCACTATTTCCTTTGCCTTGTTTGGCAACGGGTAGGCTTGCACTATTCAACCGTGAGAGCTTCAGAGCAGCTCTGGTGAAGTCAGGCAGTGAAGATCCATTTATCATTCAGCCTTTGCAGAAAATGTTAGAGAACATTTTAAAATTCGAATTGCAAGTGAAAACCTGATTTGGCACAGTTGAACATGAAAATTAGCTTTGAATGAAGCTACCACCTGCTTTCCTGAGGAGATAATATATCCTGAAAGGGAAGTGTTTGCAGGCATCACTGACCCTCTAAGGCAACCATCAGATCTGCCAGAAAATGTGCTTAGCACAGTCAAGGCTGACAGAGCTTAGACAGATAAAATGAGAAGGGTGGTGGTTATGTTGTCCCCTATTCTTAGGCACTCTTATGTGCTGAAATCTGACATCACAAAATCTCCTGCCAGTTTTACTCTCCCTGCAGGTGTGGCGGTAGTTCTTTTTTTTGGGGGAGGGGTGGGAGGTGTGGTTTTGCTGCTATAAGTGAGCTGTAGGGAAGATGCTGAAGGTGGACTGTTTGGTGACTTTATAGTTTAGGGAGCTGCTTTCAAGTTCAAGGGCAGAACAGAAAAATCTCACCAGCACCTGCTGGAAAATGAAGACAGACTTCACGCAGGAGATGGAGGAGGGAGCTGACATCTTGACAGGCTATGAGAACTGATACTTAAAGAGGGTGATAGAGGGCTGGAGAAACAAGTGGCATGGTTTGATGTGGTCAAGGAAGGAGCTAGAGAGAGGATCAAAGAGTCAGCTGATATAATCAGAAGGCAAGGCAGGATGCTGCTGCAAGAGGTTCAGACATGGGGTGGCGAGAGCTTGGCTGGCAGAAATTGGTCCTTGAACAGTGGGAAAAACCTCCCTCTTACAGTTGGAGGAGAGGAAGTGTCTAAATGGAAAAGTAACTTGGGTGGATGGCTCTGGGGGAAAGACTTAACCAAAAATGACCTCTTTTTTATGAGCAATTGACTTCCTGAATGAAACACAAAATCCTGGGGAAACAAAATGGAAGTTTCCCTTGCGGGACAAGAGCCATGTTTGGGTCTGAAGCGTTGGAGAAGGTGCTCATTGCCTGAAGTATCTTGAGAGTCGTGGCTCGGATTTAGTACTTTGACAGTACCAGCTGGCTGCTGTGTGTGTTGGGCATTTAAATCTGCTGAAATTACGTCATATCTCTGAAGTGTAAACCGCAGTCTTTGAAAAAGAAGCCTGTGTGCCATGGCTGCTCCTAGCCTAGGAAAATAACTCACAGTAGCTAACGCCTCTTAACAAATGTCTTTTTCAGCACCAATGAAGTCAAATTCTTTCATGTAAACTGACCTAAACATGCTGGTCCGTTTTGTGATGCCATGTGCTACACAGGGCTAGATGTGGCCATGCTGGCACTTATGCTGCTGGATGGCCAGCAGGTCGAGGGAGGTGATTCTGCCCCTCTACTCCACTCTGGTGAGACTCCACCTGGAGTGCTGCGTCCAGCTCTGGAGCCCTCAGCATAGGAAAGATATGGACCTGTTAGAGTGGGTCCAGAGGAGGGCCACAAAAATGATCAGAGGGCTGGAGCACCTCTACTATGAGGACAGGCTGGGAGAGCTGGGGTTGCTCAGCCTGGAGAAGAGAAGGCTCCAGGGAGACTTTATTGTGGCCTTCCAGTACTTAAAGGGGGCCTGTAAGAAAGATAGTGACGAACATTTTAGCAGGGCCTGTTGCAATAGGACAACAGGGAATGGTTTTAATGTAAAAGGGGTAGATTTAGACTAGATATAAGGAAGAAATTTTTCACTCTGAGGGTGGTGAAACACTGGAACAGGTTGCCCAGAGAAGCCGTGGATGACCCATCCCTGGAAACATTCAAGGTCAGGTTGGACGGGGCTCTGAGCAACCTGATCTAGTTGAAGATGTCCCTGCTCACTGCAGGGGCGTTGGACTAGATGACCTTTACAGGTTCCTTCCAACCCAAACTATTCTATGATTCTGTGATTTTGTGGTTGCAAATCCGGCTATGCCTGCTCCTCTCCTCAGTCCGTCTCATGGGGAAGGCATCCCTTTCCTCCAGGGTGCTTAAGGTCTTCTGTGCAAGAGGAAGCAGTCTTCTGTTTCAAGTGGTTCCTGAACTAACAAACCCGCTGCAGATGCCTACACCTACCCCATCTCATGTAAAGGGACTGAGCTGATTCTGTCCCTTCACACAACACTTTAATGTTTTAACCTGATAGGATATGTTTTACTACTTTTTTCTTCAATTCCACTTAAGTTCTTAACATCCCTTTCCCTTTACATCCCATGGAATTTAGACAAATCGGGGAGGCACTCAAATGCTTTTTAACAGTCAGTGAAAAATTCTTTGCTAAGGTATGAACTCCACCTTTCAGTTTTGTTCCATTTTCATTTGGCTTGTGCCTTAAAATCACAGTATTTTCCCTACCTTTATTTCAGGGGGGAGAAAAAAGTCATTTTTGTTTGTACTTTTGTATAGATCTGAATTTGTTTTCAGAGAGAAAAATGTGTAGTGGATTTATGTCTGACAGAACATCTATGTTCCATGGATTTTGCTGGCCAGTTCTCCAGACACAGAAATCTGTCTCCACCTTACCTAACCCTGCTTCTGAGATAGCAGGTGCCCTTTTTTCAGTCAGCATCTTACCTGCATAAACCAGTGGATGTTCATCAGATTCAGCCAGCAGTAGCCTACTGTCTGTTGCACAGAGTATTTTTTTTTCCTATTATAATCCACCCTCTTGCTGTTACTTTACTTTGTTGCCAACATTACCCCTAAACAGTCCATAATACTTTTCTAAAAAATATGACCAATTTTTGCATTGAGCTTTCCTTTTTAAGTCTGAGAGGATGCAAAAGAAATATGCAACTCAAAACCCAAACAGTCCATTGCTCCAAAACACACATACCCAGACACAAATGCAGAACAGGTGTCAGCCATGATGTGGGATGCACTAATAGTTGTTTGGCTGTGAACACAGGATGTGAGCAAGATCGGCAAGAAGTTTTTCAGCCACTGAATCGGTTAAAAGGTTTCAGATAATCTAAACAAATAACTTTGCGAGAACATATTTGTTTTAGCAAAAGTCACCAAGGCCTGAAACACATCACATTGCAATTACTGCAAAGTCCTTTTTTTGGCCTGAAAAATACTCTCTCAGCCCCTCCAAAATCCAGTCAAAATATTGCAATACAAATCATTTCCCCTCCCTGTCACATTGACTCTCCCACCTTGCCAGGTACATCCTCCTTTCAGTTCCGCTTCTTCAGCCTATTACAGGTAAGATGCTTGTCTTCATTACTTCAGGCTTTCATAGCGGGTGCCCACCATGTTATGAATGATCAGTCAGTATTTACTGATGCAAAATTTCCTTCAGCTTCTAATTGCCCTGTAACACAATGACTACTTTTGATTTTTCAGCAAAAGACCTTTTTATCTTTTAGAATTCTTGACTCATTTAAGATAGCAGGGTCTTCTGGAGGTCGCTTAGTCCAGCCTCCTGCTCAAAGCAATCACAGTTGGATCAGGTTGCTCATCTGGCTGCATATAAGAGCTTCCTGAAAGGTGGATATTGCAATAACCTTCCTGGGCAACGTGCTCCAGGGCTTACCCATTTTTACCGTGAAACCTTTTTTTCTTACGTGCAGTCAGAATGTTCTTTCCTGCAGCTTCTGGCTGTCTCCTCTCATCCTCTCGTGGGGCTTCTCTGAGAAATGTCAGTCTCTCTTCCCTGTGACCACCGACGACACACTTGAGGATGGTGGCCAGAACTCCCACCATCTTCTCCAGGCTCAACAAACCGATCTCAATTGCCTGAATACAATGTGCTTGTTTCCTAACCACCTTTGGGGCCTTACCCCACGCTTGTTCCAATTTGTCAAAATCTCTCTCGTATTGGAGGCCCCAGACGGGACATGTTACTCCAGGCACAGCTTCAAAAGCATCGAACAGAGTTTTACTTCATCCCTCGATGTGCTGGCCATGGCTTTGCTAAAGTAGCACAGTCTTCAGTTATGCTCTGCTGCCACAAGGGCGCACTGCAGACGTGTTCAATTTGCCCACCACAAAATTTGGGTGTCCCCCCACTGTCCCCCGGGGTCTTTCCTGCAAAGCCACTTTCTGGTGAGTGGGCCCCATCTGCAATATTGCACAAGGTGGTTCCTTCCCAGACGCAGGACTTGGCCTTTGTCTGAACCCCATGAGGTTCCTGTCAAACCACATCTCCAGCTTGCTGAGGTCCCTTCGGGCAGCCTTACCCTCCAGCATACCACCTGGAAAAGCAGACTCCCCCATTTGGTATTAAAACCCACGCCCTTGCCAAGCAATCTCCATCCCACTGTACAAGCCACTCGTGGGTATGTCAGGTGTCACTGACCCCTGAGGACCAGCGCTCAGCTGACTCTTGCAGACTGCAAAGAGCCGCCCAACGCTTGGAGCTTGGTGACCCATCCACTCCTACAGCCACCTTGCAGCCACCCACCCGGTCTGTGCTGCCCCCAGTTGCCTGCAGGGATTCTACCAGAGATGGTGTCAAAATCCCCACTGATATCAACATAAGGGCACACACTGCTCCTCCTCGTCTGTGCAGACCAGCACCTCATCACAGAAAGCGCTCAGGCAGCGTTTGGCCTTTTTTAAACCCACGTTGGCCAGTCCCAATCACCTACTTGTTTTCATGTGCCCGGATCCTCTTTCTTGCCATTTTTGAAGAGAGGCATAGAATTGTCCTTTTTCCAGCTACTAGGCACCTCCCTCCATTGCAGCCTTTCAAAGGCAACAGGCTCGATTCGGCCTCCTCCATTTCTGGTGCTTGGCAGGAGTTGGCTCTTGGCATTCAGCATCTAGCACAGTACTCTACCAATACGAATAAATATGAATAGGAAACTAAACCAAATAGCAACATTTCTAAATCAGTGTTACTTTAATCCAAAAACATTATGATATCTAAGAATTCTAGATACTCAAAAATACATACGTAGTTTTACCTGAAATGCTGGCCATTCCAATAAATGCTTGAAGATGTTTAGGTTGTCACTTGAAACAAGAATGTTAAGAAAAATATGGTTTAAAAAAATATACTAGCCATAGTAAGAAAATCATCATGACCACCGTGACCAGAAGGTGACAGCTGTGGAGATTTACTGTCCAACCAAGCATGAATAAATAGTACAGTACCTCACTTATTCAAGGTGACGTGTTCAAAAGATATACAGTGAGGCTCACTGGATTATTGGAAGATGCATAAAGGTAGTGAAATACTTCCTGCAGAGCTTAAGACAACCATGTTATCTTTTTTTCAGACAAATGTGAAAAATTCTTTTGCAAAACTTTTATGAGCATAAAATTTATAGTCCAAGATCACAGAGTAAGGGAGTAAAATAAGGTAATTTATTTTTTAATTAAAAAATCTCTTTCTTAGAGGAAACGTGTATTAGTTTATAGTAGATGGACTCTAATTCACAGTGTAACACTATCATAAGAGTACCAGTGGTGATATGGACAGGACAATGGGAGTGCCAGCTTCTGCCTTCTTCCTTCTGCTATCTGACGAAAATCAGACGGAGAGATTTTGTTCTCGTTTTGACCTGCAGAAACGAGAGGCACACATACTAGTATCCTGCAGTGGTCATAGAAGATCCCTTTTCTATTATTTTTCTTAAAAGTATATATCCGCATGGACTACTGGACTATGTCCTCTGTTTGATACCCTTTATGGAAATCTTTTTGCAGTACAGGGACCATGATAGAGCCACACATGCCAGCAGAAAGCTCCCGCTGATGTGTCTGCATCCGATCTTGATCCTTTTTCTTCTGCTACAGAAAGATGGCAGTGCCAGGTGACAACCCCTGACCAACACAGTGGCCCTTATAACTTTTAACTTCTCGTACAGGAACAACTTGCAGCTCAGAGTGCAGTGAACAGACGTAGAATAATAGACATAGGAGACGATGTGATCCTATTACATTAACCTTACTACCTTTGGGGTTTGCACATTCAATATATTTATTCAAAATGGTAACTGCATTGCAAATATTATATTTCCGTACTAGTTCTTTTTTATAACAAATCCATGAATTTCATAGCCAGCTGTTGGTAATGATATTACATCTCAGGAGAAAACATCCTAACACATCAAAAAAGCAGCTGGTAGCCTTTGTGCAAGTATGATACAAGCTCTCCTTCTCGTGTAGAGCTTGTTTCTAAAACACGAGATCCCAGCAGGCATAATGAGAGGGCTTGCCACTTATCATGTAATTATCATCTCAATTGCTCAGTCCTGCATGTCATGGACAAAACTTTGATGGCAAGTGGAGTTACAGTACACAAAATATAAGTTAACATAGCAAAGAGTACAAAGGGTGTTGAACATAAGTCTTCCTTAGCTTACAATTACAGTCTTTTACCTTCTTGTGTTTCACAGGTTAAGTAATTCCTCTCCTTGCTGGATGACATGACACATTCTTTCACTCTTAGTGACCTAAATATTTCTCCAATGTAGGATGCTCTTTGAAACAATCAGTTGTCCAAAAAATCTGCACACTCCTCACTGGTCCCCTCCTTGGTACAGGTTTTCTGTATTTTATATGAGAACATTTTTAATTGCAGAACGTTGTAGTTGCTTTACATTTCTCATCACCAACAGTTGGTTGTAAAAAACATGAAAAATAGTGTTTTAACACACGGACAACTGTTGTTTCCTGAACAACCAATTAAAACACACAGATCTGTAAACCTATCTCATGTTGGACAGAAATAGGCTCCTCATGCAAGTAATTCCTCTGAAAGTAGCTGAGCAGTTAAACCCGACTCCCTGCAAGCATGAGCAAGGCCTCACCTCAAATACTGTGTTCAGTTTTGGGTCTGTCACTAAAAGAAAGACACTGAGGTGCTGGAGCGTGTCCGCAGAAGAGCAACAAAGCTGGTAAGGGGTCTAGAGCACAAGTCTTATGAGGAGTGGCTGAGGGAACTGGGGTTGTTTAGTCTGGAGAAAAGAGGCTGAGGTGACACCTTGTTGCTCTCTACTCTTGGTCTCTTCTCCCAGGTAACAAGCAATAGGACAAGAGGAAATGGCCTCAAGTTGCACCAGGGGAGGTTTAGATTGGATATTTGGATATTAAGAAAAAATTCTCCACCGAAAGACTTATCAAACATTGGAACAGGCTGCCCAGGGAAGTGGTGGAATCACCATTCCTGTAGGTATTTAAAAGACAGGTAGACATGGTGCTGAGGGACATGGTTTAGTGGTGATTTTGGCAGTGTTAGGTTGATGGTTGGACTCGATGAACTTAAAGGTCTTTTCCAACCTAGGCAATTCCACGACTCTATGAGTTACAAAATCAGACACAAACAGGTGCATGTGGAAGAGTATCCACCCATACTACCTTGTAATTCTCACTGTCCACAGGACTAATACAACTTTTCCTGCTTCCCCAGAGGATGCTAAAAGCCCAAACCCCCTTACCTGCCTCTTTATAGGTGATTCTCTAGACAATTATTCTCTCACAACAGTCAACAGCTCCACTGAATAGTGGAAATCGGGCAGAATTACACTTGCAGAAAATATTCTCTAATATGTTGCAATTATGAGGTATATGTTGGTCTGTAAATTCTGTATTACTAAAGTTCCTGAAATTTTTATTCCTTGGCCTTTGTGGCTTTGCAATGGCTCTATTGGCTTTGTATTAACCCTAACATCCTTACAGTTGAGTCCTTTGCACTCTTTACTTCTCACTTTGTAGTAACAATGAGAAGATTTTTACAGAGCAGATCAAGCTTTTCAGCAGAGGAAAAGATCATTTCAAAGCTTCCCCAAACACCTGCCTTCAAAAGCCGACTGCGTCAAGCAGCTGCCTACTTTGCCCATGCTTCAGAGCAAGTCCTGGCTCTGAAGTGAGCTGCTTCCAGTCTCAGGTATGCCCAGGCTGGTTTTAAAGTTAATCCTTAATCTCCATCAGAGATGGCATAACCATGTTGTAGCATTTTGGTGGTGCAATAATAAAACCATAATTACCCACCTGGCGCTACTGCTTCTTCCTCTGAATCTCCAATGTAGTGAATGTTTACAGTCTTACCACAAAAACACCCCAGTAAAGCTGTAACGGGATGTAGCAAGGAAAAAGTATTAAAACACAAGGGAAGTAAACACAGGTTCTGTAATTATACTTTATTGCAACTCTAATGCTTTACCTGCTCCTGAAGACTCCTTTAGCTAAATGTGTTTGTTCCAGGCTTTTTTTTCCCATACCAACTAATAAACACAAGAAGCATGTATATTTTTCTTATTATTTTATTGAAAACGTACATTTAAAAAAATACACAGACATTTTACTATTATGGATTGCAGATAAAGATGCTCTAAAAGTTAATTCTATTTTTTTTTCCTTTCTTCCACCTGTTGTCCCCATTATTACATAATGACTTCAGTCTGAGTACTGCATATTGATATCACCTTTATAAAAGGGCTGGGGAGGTAAGAAGATAGGTGGGGCATTACTGCAATATATTCAATAAACAGAGAATACGGTCAATTATAAATATTTTATGTTCTGTACATTATTGCATTAGGGAGCCACAACGTTATGCAGCATCGTTACAAAGGAAACTAGTTAGAAATGAAGAAAAAAAGGATATTTACGTACAAATACATGGACTCATTGTCTTCTTGAACAATGCATGTGAGCTGTGGTAATGTGCAATTGAAAAGCTTTTTTTTCTCTTTAAACATTGCTTAGCAACACCAGTGAGGAAACAACAAAAATAAGTTAAATGAAAGTAGCAAACAAGTAGTAATCTTAACTATATGTTATATGGCTTTCTATTTTTAATTTCTCTAAATAAAGTGTGACACAAAAGAAATAATTAAAAGCATCAGAGCTGCATTGCTTTCAAACATTTGCACAGAAACTAAAAATATTAAAATCAGACGTGATACATCAGTACTACACAAGATACACCAGTACTGGGGCCTAGGACAGTACACAATCCCTGTCAACAAGAGCACACTGAAAAAAAGAGACGCAATTCATTTTTGAGATGTTATCCACAATCAAGCATTTGGCTCATCTACCTTTTTTTCCACATTATATTATATCCCATTGGTTTTCAGAGAAGTATTTACATAAGTGTGAGCGAGGAAGACCCTAGTTTTCAAGTCTGTCAGGAAAATATTTTACGTTCCTTGATTCCAAGGTGCATCATATGCATTGCAAAAAAAAAGAAAGAAAGAAAGAAAAAATAAATGGATGCATGAATCTTTAATGGTATAAATTTTATGAGCAATTAAGTTTTTAGTAAATAACTCTCTATTTGGATTAAAAAAAGAGAGAGACTGAGAAAGCGAATTGTCTAGACTCCAAAATGCAGTACCATCAATGATGAATCTTACGGTGTGGTTGGTTAAGGTGTCACTCTGGATGGCATTTCAAAAAAGAAAGACATTTTAAAATCTCGACCCTTTTCTTGCTTTTCTTTTACCCTTTCTACTGGCCATAGTTAGCTCTTTTTTACATTAATAAATTAGTATGGTGCAAAAAGTATGGAGGCAGGTGTTGCCCGGATGGGACCATGGCCTGGCCTGAGGAGAGCTGGTGGTATTGCAGGCGCCTGGAACAAGGAGGCAGAGGGACGGGGAGGAAGGGACAGAGCCGACGATACAGCTGCAGCTGCAGCAAGAGGAGATGAAAGGAAAGCAGGTGCCAGCGGCTTAATCATGTCCTTCTGGAATGCAAGTTTTGCCTGGAATAAAACACACAAGGAAGCAATGTAAATGCAGTTCTCCCCATGCCTACTTTTACATGAGGGAAAAAATGGAACCCTGACAAAGAGCACGCTGTGGTTTCTCACAGAAGCCTCATCTCAGCTGCTTAGAAATTTTATCGACATTGTCTTCTTACTCCCAAGGCAATTAAAGCAACCAAATCGTATATGTAAAGATACATGGATCTCTTGAGTGTAGGGGCATTTAGAAGTAAGCATAATTTGTGAGTTAACAGCATTAAATTATATAAATCATAACCGTGCAAGAATCATTAAAAAAACATGTCAAAAGTCAAATTTTCCACTTGCAAAAATGAATTGTAGAAAAGTAGCGGTCAAGATGGAAAACTAGTATTAGTCCAGTCAGCTTGTTACTTGCCAATGCAGAGCTGCTCTTTTCAAAACAGAAATATTTTTTAAGACCAATACCATAAAGAATTCTTTCTGAAAGAATTATTACTCAGTGTATGATCTACAATGGTTGCTGGTGCTTGTGGTGAAAAAGCTAACCAGAAATATATACACTACAGTCTCATTGAAAATGGTTTGCACCACAATCACACATTTACGGGGGGAAAGATACTCACCTCCTTCCTTTATTACTGGAGGGCTCTCCTTATGCAATAAATTAAAAAATGACGTATTACACAAATTAAGATGAAGATTAGTGTGTGCAGAACCTATCGAATGGGGAGACTTAGAGAAAGCCTGCAGCATTTTCCTTTGCCTCTATACAATTACAAAGACGTATGAATATTTCAGCATTTAAAGGCTTTTCACATGCTCACTGTTGCACACACACATTTGCATCTCTCTCTTCCCAACCTATAAATTGTTTTTGTGCCATAGGTGGCATGCACTTTTCCCTGATGAATAAAATACCGTCTGAGTCACGAGCAAATAAACATACAATCTGTGCTGTGCTACGGCCAGCCTGAACTCCGGCTGCAGCTGACTGGCAGAACCAGCTCGGGGAATTCCTGGAAATGCAGGTGGGTGTGAAAGGGGAACGTCTGGGGCACAAAGGCAGGAGAGGGGTTTAGAGAGGCAGGGACAGACACAGCTTGAGCATACAGAAAGGCAATCAATTCTCCTAAACACCTGATAACTCTCTCATACCAACGTAGTACGTCCACACAGCACTCTGTTTTGCTGTACGCAGAGAATAAGCATTAGTATTTTTATATCTTAACATCTGATGTCCTTCTCCTGACTCCATCCATCATAACTGAGAGTTATCTGAGGTGCCCAGAAAGACAGAGTATATACATTGCAGCCTTCAAGGAGAAGTGCACTAGCCCAGCAGAGCCGATACCTTTCCATGGGGCACAAGGTTCATTCCCCGTTCCACTGATTATTCCCTTCTTCCCAGCAGTAAATAACACTCACAGTACTGTCTGCGTGCCTTTGACTGGGCAGACAGAATACATAACTATCTTCAAATCTGATCCCCGTGCAGATTCAGCCTGCAGGGGGAGAAACACTGCGGAACTGTCAGGTCTGTCATGTTCCTGTCTCTGTGCGGTGGGAGTCCCCAAGGTCATAAATTCACACAGACAGTGATGAGAAATAAAAATACTTACTGCTAAAATACTTGGGCTGCGCTGCAGTTTGTTGTAAGGACTATATTTAGGTTTCATAGGCTTTCCTGCAACTCTGTCCTTATGCCTTCGGCTGGAAATGTGCTGAAATAAATAACCTCACATTTAATTAGCTGTTTAAACATTTCTCAGTTTCGAGTTTGAAATCGATTTATCAGCATGATATGCCTAAGCCCCTGTTTGTAAGATAAAGTAGGTTCTTCAGAGAGAGCAAAGATGAGTTTTGCTAAATTAAACATAACAATTTGGAGCACATCAAATAGAGAATCAGAAACTAATCAAATACAGCAAATTCTGTGATCTGAGAGAGGCTCTGCAAATTATTGATATTTTAGTATTTCCTTTTTCCACTTGAGGAGGTTTGAACGAGGCAGAGCTGTAATCACTAGGTCATAGGGATATTCAGAAGTAGGAGGTAAATTTCAGTCTCGCTGATATTGTTCAGTTGTATAAATAATTCAATATTAGCTGAAGGAAGAACCAGTACCCAGGGATATGTCTACACCACGCAATTTAATGCTATCTTAGAGATAACCGAAATAACAAGGAATGAGAGGACACATCCACACAGCACAGCACCATCCAGTTAGAGATTCCCGTTTGGTTATCAGAAACAATGCAGTGCTATTGGCACAGCTCTGAACCCAGAGCTAATTGGCTCAGACAGAGCAGAGCTGCATGTTCATACAGCTATGCTGTTAATGATAATGTTGCTCTACACAATTCAGACATATCTACAGTATTACCCTCCTGCTGATTGTCCTAAACCAATAGATTCAAGTCACATTCTCCTTCTCACATACTGTTAAAAAGTACTTCAGCAGATTGAAACAGCACCAAAAGAGGAGTTCAGGGAACTTCAACCCAGAATTTCTTCCATTTGGGAGACCAAAGTTCAAATCTCTCTCTTGAGCCACAGCAAACTTTTAAACTGGATCTGCTGTGTTATTCATTGATACTGATGCCTTGTCCACCTCTGCTTTACAACTCTCAAGTCCATTTTTTCCCAGCTGAAACAATTAGGTGAACTTGACCTACGGTGAACTACTTCGAAATAGTTGTGGGATGACAGAAAAGAAACACTTAGTTCACCTTTTGCCAAAACATCTTCACACAGACCTACATCCCACCTACAATATCGCAATGCAACTGAAAACAACAAAGGAGCCCCAGATACATGCAAGCTACCTGCTTAAGTTGGATTTCTGAATTAACATGGACATCACAAATTTCACAATGAAACGTCTTGTTCTGCAGTCCTGAGCCTTTACTGCCATTCTGCACCTTCAGCCGGGATCCAGGTCTAGGGTAAGACTTGATGGGACCAGCACCGTTCCGAGCCTCGACCATAGTCTTGTGCTTGGAGCCTAATGGACAAGGAGATGCAGGTGAGTTAATGATCAACAACATACAACCACATCTGTTAGCCTTGGGCCTTCTTGTAACACATTTATCTTCAAGACAGAATGGTTAAAGTCACCACAGATCAGGATTAATGATGACTGGTTTTCATCAGTATAGTTCCCACTTCCTCGATCTAAAGGGAAGCCAGACAACGGAAGAAGAGTTTGTACAAAAAAGGAACAGGCACGCTGGACCACTGCCTCTCTGTTTGGGGGCAGTGTGTGGCTGTATGGCCAAGGTGTTCATAGCTTATTCTTCTGCCCAAATCCGTATAGCTGGTGAATCACACAAAAGGGCCAAGCCAAGCGTGGGAGAGGAACGACAGCAGTCACTCAAAACCTGCCTAGGAATAGGAATACTTCAGTAAGTATCCTCTGATCTGGAAGAAATGGCTGCTTTGGCCGTTTCAAGAATGGATTTACAGCTGAAAAAACAGCTTCAATGGTTTGTTAACAAGCTTTACATTACCAGCACATCACAGAGCAGCCAGAGCACATTAGGGATTGCTGCTTGTGGCCTTTTAAAGGGAGCATATCTAATTTGCAATAGTCAAAAGATTCTCAGACATCTAGGAAGTCTAAGGAGCCCACCCTAAAATTATCAAAAATGTCAGATAACAAAAATTGCTATAAGTTGTACCAGCAAAAAAACAGACACCAGAGATAGTGAGATGGTATATGAAAGAGAGAGAGAACTGACATTTTAGAAACCTTAGTGTTACAGAAACCACTATGACCATACTATGATCCTCACTACGGAGGAAGTAGTATGACGGAAGCTGATTAGGTAACATGAACTGTAGCGATTTTGTCAACTAAGTTCTTATAGAGTACATGAAGGACAGTTCAAAAAATTTATAGAGAGCTTTAATAAAATATCAAGCACCACACATGAAATTGTCATTAACAGAAATGTTTCTGTAACTTGCCATTTTAAGATTTAACTAAAAGACTTTTCAGTGAAGCGTGGCTACCACAGTGTCAGAAAAACAGCTTATTACCTCGAATTTTAAAAATAATAGCACACAACTTGCACTGTATGCATACTCACCTGTATTGTGGGCTTCTAGTTGTGACAGGGAATTCACAGCCACTTTGCATAATGAACAGTAAAGCAGTTTTTTGGCTTTTTCCTCTTCTGACTCAGAAACTGTGTTAGGAGCTCCATTTGTGCTCTTAGAGGATGAGGCAGGTGTTATAGCTGCCACTGCTGCCGCTCCAGGTTTGGGAAGAAAAGGACCCACTTCTGTACTGGACTGCTGACTTGCACTATTGGGTTTTGCTTTCCCTTTATCTTCTAAAAGAAGCAAAATATGTATGTCATAATATGCTGCACACAAAGAAATCACACAGTAATAGTCCTGTGGTTTTAGTGAACCTAACACGACAGGGGCCTAATTCATCTCATTTTATACAGGACAGCAGCATCCTTGAAATCTTGTTAAAATCCTACCATGAGATGCGTGTAATTTGACGAAAGGGGTGATTTTCTCGTTTTTAAGGTTACCAGTGAATACCAATGACTTCAACAAAGTCATGCCAGCTGCTGTAACTGTCATGCTGCGGGTTTGGCCAGTTGAAAGGAGCCCAAGAAAGCCCAAAGGCAGCCAGGGTTAAGGACTGGAGAGCACTCGGAAACATGTGAGCCTTTGCACTGGGGATTACAAAAATATTTCTGAAAAGCAATATATTTGCCTTTGGAATGGCTCAAGTTTCTCAAAGTCACTGGGAGGACACTGAAAGGCTCCAGCAGCATCTTGACATACGATATCCCTCATTTCAGTTACAGGAGTTGATTATGGTACTGCACTATACACATGAACACAGCTGCTAATATTTTTAGTTTTTTCCAAGAACAATTCCCCATATATCTGGAGATCAGATGGCTCTGATGTGCATTCAGTGCATTCCTGTATCACTTCACACAGATGAGTCAATAATCTGTGCTCCTATGAGACAGGTAGGCAGGTATCACTTCGGTTTACAGATGGTGATCGCAAGCCGGGAGATTAAATGTCCCAACTGTGCCTAAAGAGGAACTTTGTGCCAGAGCCAGTATTCAAATGCTCCTTGCCTATGTGTTGCCTACAAGAGCTCATTGCATTTTAACCTATTCAGCCGCAGTCCTTGTGACAGCAGGCCATACTAGTTGCCGGCAGCAAAACAAGCTCACCTAGAAAGAACATGGGATGGGAGGGGGACAGTACAGTGGTGCTGGTATGAGCAACCCTAACAAAATGGACATAAGAAAGGACTGCAGAAGACTCTGGCATGTTATCACTCTGAACAACAGGAATCAAATTTTATCATCTAAGCAAGGACAACATCTCCGTAACACCAACCTCTTAAAAACTACTTATATTCCACTTGAAACCTATGGCGTAGTTTTAAATAGCATTGAACCGATTTGAAAAACTAGGTTCTATTTTGAGCACTTGGTTATTTTTAAATACGGGCCCTTGCACTTTATGTTTACAGCTACCAGGCTCTGTCTTAACATAATTCTGTGCATCAGGGCAATGCTGTGCTACCTAAAATTCTGAAAATAGGATTGTACCCCTACAACAAACACTTGAGAGTGCGCATGAACTATGAACAGGCATCTTGAAACTAAACCCCACAGCTGTTGGCATATTTCCCAGAAGTGCATTGCAGTACATCAATTTTAGATTGTTAAAAACCAGGAGAAAGAAAACTCTGATAAAAGAATTATTATTTTTTAAAGTAGCAATAAAAATATTTTGAAATTACATGATATGAACTGTATTAAACATTGAAAATGATCAAACATGAAGACTATTATTAGGACTAAATTAATGATAAAACCAGGTTCTGAAGGTATTTTGATTGATAAAGTATGACAAAAGAAAGTGATTTTAAATCATAGTTCATAGACTATTCAATTTTAATGTCACTATAGTAATAAGTCACACCTGCAAAAACCTAGAACACATTATATGACTTGTGAGTCTTCATAAAATACACTGTTTTAATAAACAGCATTCGCTAACATTTTAAATTAAATAGTTTCCAATACAGAAAGTTCTCAGAGGTGCTAACATCTACAAAGGAAACATGCTGAACTGCTGCCATTTGTGAATTCATGTCACAGGAAAATAAACTTGTTGTTTTTCTATGCAATATTACGCCAGACTACAAAAGGCATAATGCCAGGATGTATGTGAACCTGACTGCAGTAAAGGAAGGTTCCTTAGTATTTTGCATTTCAGGCCTTAAAAGAATAATACATTTGCAGAACCTGTAAGCTGTATGTTAATATATAGAGACTACAGTTTCAGTTTGGGTTTTTTTTCCCTGTGTATTTTTTTTTTTAATGTAAGCATAAAGATTTGGTGCTTTTGAAACACTTTCTGGAGATAGAAATGATCTCCTCCAGTGAGAGAGAGAGCAGGAGGGGGCCGGCAGGAATTCCAGCTGATGGGCACCAGGGGGGACCCCCAGCCTGAGAGACCCTCCCATGCAGCAAGTGCTGAACGGTGTTCACAGTCCTGCCTGCAGCCCCTGACCTCTCTGTTCGAACCATTTGCAACAAGAGGGAGCAGATTTTTATTTCTTTGTTTTGCCATCAAGCGTCTGTGGAGCGAGATCCTGAGCAATGGCGTAAGATCCGTTTTACACAGGCCACCAATTACCATCACAGAGTGATGGTTTTCCATCACTGAATTTAACAGATGATTGAAAAATGACAGATTTCATTTCCCACTTCTCCTCACTTAGCCGGCCACCAGCTGATGTAGTACATCAATTTTTAAAATATTCCCTAGATTTACAGTGTTTTCGCTATTCATAATACAGAGCAATTGTAGAGTATATAATGCATAACAAGCTAATACGCAAACTTCTAGAAAACTAGAGAGAAGTTACCAGCATCCAGCTGGGCTCAATTCTGCCAGTATCTCAGCTTTTGGAAAGAACCTCAGTTCACATAATAATACCATCATTTGGAAAGCTTCCTGACAGAAATAAGCTCTTCATCCATGGAGATGTATGTGTATAAGGAGAGACACACGCCCCTCTATGAATGAATGTTTCCTTCCACCATTCTAAATGCTTAATGCAGAACATCTTCAAAGATCATAATTGTAAGGTTATTATACAGTTTAACTCCCACAGAAAGTACACTGAGCTAAGTGCATATTTGTCACTGCAGTGGGGCCAGAACTGGGTTTTCCTGGCTTCTAAAATCAGAAAATTGCACTTCTCCAAATGGGCTTTTGATAACAGCTTATTGTTTTCAATCCACAGAATTCAAAACACCATTACTTACAGTTTTATGTTTGAGACAGAAATGCCAAGTATTCAACTGTGCAAAGCACAGGAAATGCAAATCGCATGTATATACGAAGCACAAAGATGATTACTTTTTTATTTGTACTTATACACAGAGCTAACAAATAATATCTCCACACAGAAATCAGAAATACAACTGTTAATGCCTGCACACATATACATACTTCCAAACTGTAATCACTGTATAAAATACACATGGATTGTTAGATGCAGCTGTAGGATTATAGTCCTCTTGCTATTTCTGAAGGCAAGTATTATTGAGAACAGGCTCAAATTTGCTCTGATTTCCACCTGGGCCAAGCCCACGGAGCCCAACAGAGCTGGGCAGAGGCCAAACAAGGGCATGAGTGAGTCCATCCTGCCCAGGACCAGGGATGCTCCGGCTTCTGCTGCACAGCTCAGCAGAGCACAGCTGGAAGCAGGAGACCACAGTGGTAACAACCTCCTCCCAGAAGACTGTAGCTATGATTCAACCTGAGTCAGGGTCAGGTTGAAATGCTCACATTGTAACTCACGTGCAAGAGGACCATTTAAAAATCTAACCCACACTGTTGCACTGTATCCAACTATGTTCTTTTTCGACGTAGGAAGGCCAAATTTCATTTGTGTTAAATTCCTGTCTTTAAATTAAGTCTCCCTTTTCCTTAAGACTCCAGAGAAGTAAATCAATGGTTCATTTCAAGTTCTTACTGAAGCCTGAATTTATTTTTAAATAGAGCCCAAGGAAAAAATAAAGCAAGCTAATTAAGTATTGCTTTGGGCTCAGTAATATCAATGCTCTTGTCGCCTACTTACATTGTTGCAATTCTACTTTGAAGTTGTTTTCACATATTTCTGGTTGTTTGCCTTATGTTTGTGTCAGCACCATGTTAAAATTCAAGACTTATTTATCTAATTAGTACTGCCTCATTTCAGCTGTATGTACCAAAGTCAGGACACGGCGCAGGATAACATCTGACAGGTTCAAATCTAACAGGTTCTAGCTTCCAGTGCAAGACCAGCTGAAATGATTTGCTGACCTTTGCAGGTCATACGACTCTCACTACAGTTGCTATGGCATAATCTATAGGACCTACCTGTTAATGCTGAAATCCTAGTCCAGCTAAGTGAATGGGTTTTTCCCGAGCTCAAAAAAGGGACAAAAAACATTACCATAGAACTTCTTCCCTCTGACACTCAAGCTGCATCTCTTCAGTTATTTTCTTTCCTGGTGAACAACTGAATATGAATGCTGTGCCCTGGCTCATAGTCCAGTGATCAATGCAGTCCATGCAGAAAGTGAAAAGAATATATCTTTTTTTATCCCCCTAACCATTCCATTAAGCAGTTTGGTTTATAAGGTACCTTTAAGAGAGTTCATTTGGTTCACTTTGCAATTTGTGTGAAGTGTATACAATTTTATAACATATATATTTGCACATTACAAATTTATATTATAAAATGATTTCTTTCCATATTAAAATGTGCCTATAAGTATTGCTTTTTTCTGTATCAATAATACTCATTGCTACTTACATCCCACAACATGCCTATCTGCACAGTTTTTATCACTGAAGATATACAAAACATAACCTTGCAATAAACTTCTGTTTTTGCAACAGCTTGTTCAAATAGCAATTGGAATTAAAAGATTACCCAAGGTAAAGATGACACGTGATACACTTGCAGAAGCCCTTTCCAACATGTGTGCTAAAAGCTTTTACGTACAGAGTTCTGCTACGATCCTAAAGCCCTTACAAAACTGTTATATATATTTTCTGCCTGTATGTAGTAAATAAGTAAACCTGCTCTTACTGTGACAGTAACAGAAGACGTAATATTTCCATTACTGAAAATATATATTTTGTGTGTGTGTGCATGTGATAAAAGGTATAGCTTTACACCTGCCTGCCTCTTTTCTCTGCCAGAAGCTGGGACTATTACCCATGACTTGCGCCGAAGGCTGAGCGTGCGGACAAACAAGGATCCCGGGACAGAGAACAGCCTCCCAGAGCGGTGCTGGCCGCGATGGAGGCAGCTCCGCACTGGGAAGAGACCACACCATGCTTTTAACCACCCACTGCCAGGCTTCAGCTAGGCACCTTTCCTTGTGCCAGGTCCTTCACTGCGTCCCCCAGCTGCAGGCACTGAAGGGCAGTCATACACAAAGTACTCACAACAGAAGGGCTGCACAGACATTGCAAAGTGGCCATCGCTGCTCTAGACAACCCTACACCAAAGCTCTTTTGAGAGATTTGCTAATTTCCCGTCCTAGAGATGGAGATTTGTTTTTATAATTCTTCCACCTGCTCACACAGCAGAACACATTGCCGGCTTAGAAAAGAGCATAATGGAAAAAAATGTTTTCGGCAGTCTAGATATTTATGATTCTCCTTCGTAAAGGTAAGAAAATAGTAAATACTTGTGCTCCTTTTCTGCTTGAAAAGCCCAAAGAAACAGCCATGCAATTTCTAATGCAATTTCCAGCCTAAACCAGCTACATTAGGAGAAACACAGCAACAAAATAATTTAATGCATAACTGAATCTGTAAAGGTATAACGTATAACTGAATAATTTAATGTATAACTGTATGGTTATCAAGGCTATGCAAGTGACGAACTGATGCACGGTTAGGTGCAAACTTTTTCATGCGATCAGTCTTGTTTACAGTGGTATGTCACAATACCACATCACTACTGAAAGAATGACTCTTTAAATCATGGACAGCTTGATGACGCTGAACACCTTCAATTAACTTCTGACCATACAGCTTCCTATGGTAACTAAAACAAAAAGTGATTTCTGAAAGGAAGGGTTTATGTTTTATTTATGGGTAACTAGAAATGTGGTGCAAAGATTGTCTTATGATAGCCTTGAGTTCACATAAGTTGTGTTGCAGGGAACTGGTATTAGTCTGAAGTGTTGATTTTTGAGAGTAATTGAGACTTGGAGGTAAAGCAAGCATATCTCCCACACCAGCAGAGCTGTACTGAATGAAACCAATTTTCAGGTTCTCCCTATAATTTCAACAGCTCCAGATATACCTATGAATATTGGGCTGCACTAAACAACCTTTGGAGCATATGGTGATTACAGAAAGGGAAGAGGAAATCAATCAGTTTGTCAGACTATTGTATAAATGCTCTTTCCCTGATCAACTGTGTAGCAAAGGTAAAATCAGTTACATTAATTACAGCTGCATACAATCCAATAAATTTTGCAGAAAAGCTTATCACTGTAGCTAAACTGGCATCAATAAAGACAAAGTAAATGAGTGTTTATTGAAAAATAAAATTCTCAGTTAAAATTTGACATTTTAGATGCTTGGCACATCTGACAAAACTAAAAGGTGACACTTATTTCTCACTTTTTCTTCCTACACTTCTTCATAAAATAGGCCTGTTGACAATGCTGAAGAGAGGAGAGTTAGTTGATAGTACCAAAATCTATCATTTGATCTTGCTGTTCTAGGCTTTCTGCACACAGAACAATAAAGTGGTCCCCAGACCAAGTGATTTTCCCTTTAAGAGCAGAGATCACAGCTGCAGACAGACAGAATGAAATCACAAAGGAGGCAGAACCACCGGTCACCAACACAGGCACTGGTGTGGCAGCCAAACTTCTCACAAGCTTTTTCTCCTGCTTTTCAACCCATCACAGAGAAAGAGAAATTTTCAGGGGTAAGAGTAACAGAAGTAAGTTTGCAGGGAGCTCTTCACAAATAGGACCAGGAAAAGCGGGAAGCTGTTTTGGAAGCTGGTTTTAATGGCTGATGGGTGGTAGGTGCAAGTCAGCATCTTGAAAGTACATTACAAAAGACATACAAAGGTATGAAGAGCTTTGAAAGCGAAGAACGTGAAGAATTTGGAGAGAGAAGAATCAGTAGCTTTAGCTGCACCACAGAAATATTGTAACAAAATTTGCAGCGTTTAAAACAAAAACACAAAAGTAGAGAGATCACAGCCAACGAGGTTACAAGCCTGGCTGAAAGTAATTAAGGGAGATGTTAAGAAACCATGACAAAATAAAATCAAGGTGGGGAAAACTTATTTAGCCGCACTGTACTTGAAGGACTGCCTAAACAAAACCTAGGATCTACCCTGGGTCTGGGGCAGAGAGAGAGAGGACCCACAAGTCATTATATTGGAAAGAATAGTTGCTGTACATTTCTTTGCCCTGAAATAAGATACGGAGGGAGAAGATCAGTGACCGGATTAATAGAAGGACAAGAAGGGCCTCCTTCAATATATTAGCAGAAAAGCTACTGAACAGAAAGGCAGACAATAGCTCCAGTAAGAAAAGCAAGTTTCAAAACATTGTTCTTCACAGGAAGTCTTATCTTCTGCTGGCTCACACTGCTATAAAAGAATAAAGCATGCACTTACACAATTAATTATCCTTTTTATGAATAAAAAGATGAACACTATGAGTAATATATGCCATAAAGGCAATAGCAGGAAAGCAATTAAGTCACTAGTGGTCACAACCTTTACAGCATTTGTAAGCACTCTGTCCTGCATTTCAGCATCACTCAAAAAAAACAACAAAGAGCATGAGATTATTTCTTGACACTCATTAAGGCAGAGTTAGCTAACTTTGATAAGGGATTTCAAAATCTTTTTTGTTTTATCTCCACATTTGCTGAATAATGAGACTCTAATGGCTGTCAGACAAAATACCTACTTTCTCACCAGTTGTGCAGTCTACTGAGAAATGAGGCTGAAAAACCCGTAGGGCTCTGTTCTAGAAAAATTCCACTGCAAACCTACATGCAAATCAGACAGCGCAGTGTATCTATTAACCCTTTGATTGCCTTTAGTTTTCTTTAAAATGTTTTTTTCTTGTACTTCAGGCCTGTCTGAAAAACAGCTAGGTTTTATATAATGAAACGTTTTACACGAAATAAATCTGTTTGACACATTCTAAAGAAAACCAATTTTGTTTCTATACAAAAATGAGAAATAAATGGAAGCTATAAATATAAAGCTTTTCATCTCAAACACAAATATGCACTGAAATAAGCTACAACACGTTTTCTCGAGATCCTGAAGCTACATCAGGAAATGTCTGGATGGCTCTGCAATATTGAGTGAACTCTGTAGCTAGACTGATTATTTGATTAACTGCATCACCACTCTCCAATGGGCTGAGCTGAAGTATCTTTTTCATTTCAGAAGTATTGCTTGTTTGGCAGTGGTACAACAGGGATGTTGATACTTAATTTCTTGGGTATTTTATTTCTGATTTGGCATACCAAAGACTCCAGGAATTTTCGTATAAAGGAACCTGTCTTTGTCTTTCAGAGTACAAAATTATTTGCAACCATTCAGATTAAAGATGTAATGTTACAAAGGTTTGGTTTTGAAATTTGGATGGGTTTAAAGCAGGTTATGAAAGCAGACTGATGAGAATTAGAAAATATTCAGAAGTACACACAGTTCTGCAACTGTAAAATCTTGCCCTGCAAAATCTATTTCTGTACCTATTTGTACACCTTTCTGAACAGAGAGTGCCTGCTGCTCCAGTTACTGGGTGTCTGAGATGATCCCACTACATCACCTATGATTTTCAGTCAATTCCTTGCATAGTTGGGGATGCCTGGGGAATTGTTTTCGGTTGGTTGGCTGGTGTTTTTTAGATCTGTTTTACTGACCAAGACCAAGAAAAATCTGGGCTCACTCACCAGGGGAGCAAAAAAAAAAACAGCAGGGGGAGGGCATTCAATTTTCAAAAATCTCTTATTTAATATTTCAACACAATGCAATTTCTCTGTGCAAAAGTAAGAGGAACAAGAAGAACGGTTGATTCTTCACTGTTAGCCAAAATGCAGGAATGTACGTACTATGTCTGGAGCAAACAAACTAACTTCTAACACTCACTCGAAGCAACTTGTGTTGTGTCTCCATTTCACCTGCTTGTCTTCAGTTCTGCTTTTTTTAGAGAATGCAGGTTATATCGGACTTCTCTTTTCCTCATTTGAAAAAAGATTAATAGAATTTTCCCCCCCTTTTAAATTTTTTGACTGAATAGGGTGAACGGGTAACTATGGTAAATGCAGTGCGTTAGTTCTGGAGAAAACCAGCTCATCTACACACGCAAATACAGAGCAATTTCCTAGTGTACCTTGCTGATATCTAATTTCTCAGTGACACATCGCACCCCTGTTATAGTATGTTGGGAAAACTTTCATTAGAATTTTATTCATAAATTTCAGCAAGATCAGTAGCACTATGCTGTCAGCAGTAGAAAACAAGGTGGATCAAACCGGGGGACACGTAACAACACACAACTAGCAAGGGTGGACGTTAACTTAACAAGTATCCCTAAAGCGAGACTATGCAACAGCTTAGCCTTCCTGGGTCCTGTTGCTGTACAGATAGGCAAAATTTACTTTAAATCTACCTCCACCTTTCATCTTTTCTGACCTATGCCACTCTGTATTGGATGGAATGGAAAAATTTAAGAGTTGGAAATTATAATACTGTTTGGGTAAAGCTTGAAATATAGCATAAGTTCTGTTATTACAAAATGTGACTCATCTGGGTGAAAGTTTCTGGATAAACTTATCTCTTTCTGACACCAGACATCTATTATTTTGTAAATATTTTATACTCCCATTACAGACTCTGACACATTTATTTTAGAGGTCCTGGAATGCAAACTTTCTATAGTACTGCATTGTCTTTTTAACGTTTTAATAATGTAGGAATGCTTAGAAAAATAACATTCAAACATTACAACAAACATACTGTATTCTGCCCAGACATCCTTCACTTCTGCTTAAAAATGTCTTGGTTCATCTCCTCAACTATAAAAATAACATTGCCTCCTCCATCTATGAATCTGAAATATATTACTAGAAACACATTTCACTTGCCGTTTGTGGAAAAAAACTTTAAAATTCTACCCACAGCTGCTAAAGTGCTTTGGAACTCAATACAAAATTTATGGGTGTCTAAATAAATGAATCAAGAAGAACTGGCAATCTGCATGCAAGTATATTCTCGCGGGCCTGTGTCTGAACTACTTGCTCGGTACTTGCCCAGACAGAACTGCCATTGAAGTCAACTATGAAACACTCATCTTCATTTCAGTTAAATGACATCTATAATTGTGCATTATCACTGATTTCTGTGGCAGGTTTGTCTGAGGGATGTGAGTATTTAGTCATGCCCTCAAGATTTGACCAATAAATTGCATTTCAAATATAACTTGTCTAACAGACACCAAAACATTTTCACTCTCCTTGAAAACAAGTAATAAGGAAATAATATGTAGCCTATTGTTTGTATGTATAATTTTTATGCTATAGGAAATGTAGCATATTTCTCATAACAAGTCAACAGCGCGGCAGCTGTAGAATTAAGTCAGAAGGATGACAAAAGAAGATTATTCAAAAGAGCTATTTAAATGTCTGATGTGCCAGCCTTGGATATTCTTGCTTTTGTTTTTGATTCAAGAATTCTGAACAATTTATATCAAAAGCAACTCACCAACTTCTTGGTCTCACAATCGCCTGCCATCCCCTAGCAACATGCATTTTTCCTTGTGTTCTAAATTCTGCTTGCATTTATGTTCCAAAACCAAAGATAAGTATGAGTAAAAATAACATTTACCAAAAAAACCCCAAATTAAGCCACATTATTGATTGTGTGGAAGTTGCCACTAGACCAGCTTGTGCTCTCAGAAGTCTTTTCCTTTACTTAAATAGTTGCTGAGAAACACAGAAAAAAAACACCACCAAGACTGTTTTCCCCAATCGTAACTGCACGTTTTCCAGAAAAAACGTTTAGAAAATAGAACATTTATCTCATTTAGAGGCAAACCCAAAGCATCTTGAAGCAACAGCACTGGGCTTGACCCACTTTTTTTTTACATTTGAAGACTAAATTCACTCAAAGGCTGAGAGAAAAGGGGGAAATTTAACTCAAATTTTACAGACTTGACACAACCTTTAACTTTGGCACAACTGGACACAGACAAAACTCCATTCAACTACCAACTGTATGAGTAATCCCCAGCATTCTGTTATTTATTCTTTGATTGATTATGTGAGAAAACTAAATGTCTGGCATCAAAAGAATGGCCTTATTTCTTTAGCAATATATTTCTTTAATAAGCTTTGTGAAAGTATTAGGTACAGATAAAGCTCCTCCTCCCAGGCTTGTTAAAAAAACAACAAACCCAGCAGTTGTCTTTTTGAGGAATTTTCCATTTTAATAGATTTAAAGGGCTAATTTCAATACTATGTAAATAAAGAAAAATTCCGGTGATTTGAATTTCTTAGTAAACTAAAACCAAACCTACAGCTTGGTTCATGAATTAATTTTTTCTTAGGCAAATAATACTGTCATTCATCATCAAAATAATAACCATCTTAAGGTGATAGAATGAGATATTTTATTTCTCTCATTTGCAATTTTTACAAAATCTCATTATGTAACCCTCACTTTTTAGGATACTTCTGGATCATCTTTTTTCCTAATAGAAATTTTCAAAGCAGGTGACTGACATTGGTATCTCAGTCTTAACTCTCTTTTTGCCAGCTACTTCCTTTTTGTCCCACTTTCTCCCCTTCTCCATTTTCTTAACTGAAGACTCAAGAACTCTTGTAATAGTATGTTGTAAAGACAATGATGAGTAAAGAATGATATGATACATAATAGTTCTGGTAGTGCCACTTCTCCGGTATTATTTCCTCTATGGAAGTATACGTACATACATTTGCTAGTAATTTTTATTATTTCCTATTCACGTTACTATCATTCCATTATCATCATCATCCTATAAAAAAAAATAATCTTTGGATATGCAATAGGCACATCATTAACAGAACAAACAAGAAAACCAGATGTCTGGTTTCACAATATAAAAGGGTTGCTGAAAGATTCAATGTATGTATATGGATTTTTTAAATGACCACATACACCTAGCTAAAAAAATCCAGAGAGATCATCCCTGGCTCCACTCCCACTGTCCAGCAACATTGGTAGAGTTACTCTTGCTTGGCCCAATGCCTATCTTTACCTTCCCCCAAAGTAAGAAAAACTTTGTATGATTTTAAGGATGCTAAAAACGTGCAATGAAATTCCAGTTTTTAGAACTGGAATAAGTAACAGTAATAGTGGTGTACAGTTGTAAGGATACGGGACACATGAATGCTCAAGCACAGAGCAGAGCAACCAAAAAGAGTCTTATTTCACCTTACAATATATTTTTGATGCAGAGCTGCTGCTTAAATTACTGCAGGACAAAAAGCTTACCATTTCTTAACAAAAAAAAAACCAAACCTGCTTGCATGTATTTCTGATTGATATAATAACCGGAGAAAGAAAAGATCGACCTTTTTCAATTTGAACAGGAACTGCAACAGCTCATCAATGTAATTGTGTCAGCCGCAGAGCTTATTTTTCAGTCAATGGCACCTATAATCAGTTTTCAGTAGAGGTGCAGAATTTGATATGTGCTAGCTAACATTACTATAGACAGACTGAAGAAACAGCTGAAGACTTCCAGGAGTTTATGAACATCAAAATGTGCAGAATTACACATTGTAAAACACACATGGAAAGATAAGGCTTGAATATCCACTTTTGAAAAGTACAAATAGTAACAGTGACAGGGAAGAAACTGTTTAAAAATCCAACCTATTATAATGATTTCCTGTTAATTAGATTTGTTAATTATCCTTTTGGCTAACCTTTCATTCTAGGAGCATACACCAAACAGCAACTTCCTGAAATGGCTGCTGAAATAACCCACCAGCAAATACCCAGAAACTATTTACTACTAAATCCAATACAGGTGTTAAAAGTGCCCCTGACAGTATATTTTACATATCAATATTAGTAATATAAAGTTCATGTAAATACATGCCTGGTACTTGCAACAGTGTATCTGTGATAAATTTATGACCATTTATTACTTTTATTTTATATTATCAACTATAAAAGCACTGTGATCAAGCAGCAAATTCTACACTGTGTCTGTATCTCTGTTTTGGGGACAGAGTTTCAACAGGCACCAAGATCGAGTGATCTTCAGGTGGCTGTGAAACACTGAATGAAAAGAGAACAAAACTTACCATCCTCAGAAGGTTTAATGAAAAAATGCCCTTGAACTAACTGTCGTTCGTGGCTGACTCTGATTGAATTTACTACTCAGTTGACCATAAACTAATGCCTTTATCCAACAGAAATGTCTGTGCTTAGCCAGCACTATCTGAATACATATAAACACAGATGCATGACTGTTTTATAGCATATAACTTCAGCAGAATTCTTTATATAAGCATAAATGTGAAGAACTGATGAGACTCATCAATAGCTTTTGATGGAGGCTAGACATAACGACAAGCATCTTGAGGGGCATAAGACAGAACCTCTAAATATGGCTCAGTGACATCGGGAGACAGCAAGCCAAACACATCCTTGTCGTGCTCCTCTCCTACAACTTCTCTCTCCCTCCCTGCCTGACCCACAAAATTCAACTTTGTCACACCATATTTTGAGGTCTAGAGGAGTTGGGTGCATTACAAAGAATTAAAAGATTGAAGAATAAATGCCCTAGAAACACCCTAAACTTTGAGGTTCTTATAATGATACCTGTATGACAAACAACCTAGAATCCCCCAGAAGAGATATGCTACAGTTCAGCTGTGGAGGTTGCGTGACTCTATCTCCCAGCTATTTCTGACAGATTATTTAAAAAAAAAAAAAAAAAAGTTTATTTGTGCTATGTAAACAAGCCATTCCTTTAAAATGAGTGGAAAACAAGGTGATAAATGGAAATAAATGTCAAGGTGAAAAGGGATTTTGTTAAGAGAACTGGTATCATTTTTAGGATTACTCCAAGTATGGAGATGCATATGGAAAAGTTTATAGTTTAAGCATTGGCAGAAAGATTTTTAAAATAAGCAATGAAAGCAACATGACTAAGGGAGTGTCCTGATGGTGGACTTGTGAAATATGAACTGAACCCTCCCTTGGGATGTTACACCTCATTGGTAGTTGATGCATAAATAGCACCGGTAATTGGGACACTGGAGAAATCCAACCCATTGTAATCTTCCTGAGTAAATGTGATTCAACACATTGCAGTCTACTTTAGCAATAAAAGGAAAAAACACCCAGTTTTGTTGCCAGAGCTCTCACAGAAAGCCCTTAATGAACTAAAACCCACAGACAAGACCTCAAGGTCAACTTCTTTAAGTTTGATAAAGCTTGGACTTGTCAGTCCTGTCTAATGGACCAACTAATTACCATATGTCTACATGACATCAAGTGGCATTTATTAGGTCCACCAACATGTCTAGGCTGTTTTCACACTGTGAGCTAGCCCATTCAGTGACACTGTACCACACGCTAGCATGGCAACGTTCCTCAGAACAACCTCCGGCTTGTTTTAGTTATACAGCTGTAATGACTGGAATGACTCTTACAGGACCTGCTTAGGATCGAGAAGCTGGCAAACAACTTTCCAGTTGCATCCCTTTCCTGCCATCCTTGCCATACACAGCACATCAGCTTAGGACTGCTCATATGCTGGAATATCATCACCATGACCCCGAGAACTGCTTGCTGAGCTGCCCTGAGACACGGCTACCGAACAAAGCAGTAGTAAGAGAGGTTAGGATTTAAAACAGGGTCTAGAATTTGGCCTACTTAGGTGGTAATGTTGTCTATCCCTCTACCAGCTGAACAAAAAGGAGTTTTCATAAAGCATCCAAAGGGTTTATCTGTACCTACCAAGTCCCAGGTAGCAGAGCCTTCTGATCTTAATTGAATGAGGACTGAACTTGAAACGCCCATACCTATCATTTCACAAACGGCTCTCACTGGCACAAAGGAAATAAAGAACATACTGAAGGGATCAAAGACAGAAAAAAATGGCCTTACTTTTATAATCTGAAACCTGATTTTGCCCTGGTTTTGCCTCTTTTGAGTAGTTTAAAACAGTTGCATTTACTTCCTGATTTTTATATCAAAGCAAAATGCAAAGAAGGTGATAGCACATCATCTGTCTGCTTCATTTTGAACTATTTATTTATATTTGGAAGTATGATCAAAGAATTCCTCTTTGCTTGATAAGTAAACAGTGACATTTCAATCCTGTTATTATCATATGCATTACTAAAGGACTCATCACTGTAAGCATCTAGACTATGCTAACCTGGGATCACAGACACCGTCTTCTGTTGCGTTCTTAGAACTATATTTAAAACACACTCTAAATATTCTAAACCCTTTTATGTACCGATTGCTACCCCTGCCCTTTTCCAAAGCAATGCCATACATATATGTATACTTCTGTGTGAAGCCATCCTGAAAATCCCAGGCTTCCACAGGGAGGGAAGGGAATCTTTGCCCCACATGAAAGAGCCGCTCCCAGTCTGTAAGTTTTGTAACGATGTCTCAAAGTAGCTGCAAAAAAGCTTGCAGTGTCACAGTAGTGATTTTCTAGCATATGAAACTGTCCTATAGCCATTACTAGGCCTTTCCTGGGTGGTTAGGGAAACTGAGTGGGAGACAGGTTATCAAAGAGTCCCCCATGGACACCTCCAATCTGCAAATATCCATCAGGACAAGCAGACATGACCCAACAAGAGGTACAGGAACAACCATCTTGTCACACATCATCTGTGGCATTTTCTTCCTGTCTGCAGGAATAGTGAACAGGATAGGATGGTGGTACTTACAAGTACGAATAAACAAGTATTTTCTAAATGGTGAAGAGTTGTGTGCTTAGGAAATACGGTCATATAGTAGTCTAATCATGTTAGGATGCAAAACTTGTGTAATCCAACCCACCAATATCCACTTACCCGAGGTTGCAGCCAACTCAGCATTACAGTACTATGGTTTTATTATTACATGTTATCTGATGATCATTCTACAAAACTCATTTCTGAGTCCTAATGTATTATTAACGTCAGCAGGGAAGACTGCTCTCTCACAACTTTGGCATCGCCATGCTCAGGTCGAGTTCCAGAGCCACCCCTTTCCATTTGGCTGAGGCCACTTCTGTCTGCAGGAGCCCACATTCTTCTGGAAACTTCCCAAAAGACCTTAAAGATTAATTTAACTTTTGTAGCTCTACCAACAGCCACACTTCTCAAGTTGAAAGGAGCAGCTATAGAGAGACCACTGCATCATAAGTTTTGAAAAATAAGCACTGGATGAATTTGGGTTTTGCCTTTGATAGATTCACCACACAAGCTAAGCTAAGAGTGAAATTATTTTTCCTGTTACTACTACAATAGTGACTTCTGACAAATAAGTGTTTTGGATCTCATGCTATGTCTGACCCACAGAAGAGATGGCTCTGTAGCAAACTTAACTTGACATTTTAGCTCAATATATAGCAACTGTTCAGTCTGGAGAGCTCCAGACATTCATCATTATGCCACTGAAAATGACAGCACATCAAAAAGACTGCTAGTCATGCCTGTTGTGTCCTTCTATTAGCAGCCCTATACAAGAGAATAATAAATTCAGATGATCAGTTTAGTACAATACTCCCTAACCCATTCTGCACTAATACCAGCGAAAGGTATAGCGGATAATAAAGGCACACAAGAATTTAAAACTGTCTTCTCTGTTTAACTTCTTATTCTCCTCTTCCATACTCAAGAAAAGGACACCAGGAATGACTTATTTCTTGATGAACATTTCTCAGGAACTTCGCAATCCTCCAAAGTACAATGGTTAAACAACAGCTCCACAAGCAGTGGAATTTAATTCCCTTCCCCGATTCCATTTAGACCCTACCTTGTGTCCTTCTAATGCAATTTTTTCAGACCTACACCACATTTATGCACTCTCAGATCCCCCGTCCTGAAGGCAAACATAGTGCCTGGCCCGTCAGCAGGCCAAGCAAAGCAAAGTTCACAAGGCAGTTTCTCGGGCTGGACCATAAGTTAAGGTTCTTTTCTACCCTGGTGCCTTTTGCAATACAGTCAAAGTTGTGAAGACAGGGCCAGAGAATAACAAAAATAAGGATAGATGATGTGACCATGTCTCATTTCCTCAGGAAATCAGAATAAAAAACCCAAGACCACAAATACACACATGAACTGAAACCCTTAGTATTCAAAATCTTTTAAAGAAAACTAAAATATACCTATACAGTTAATGTGTAGTAATAATCCATTTCTCAGAGAATGAAAAGTTGTGTTAAAATATTCAGAAAAAATGTTATCGGTTAATTTGCTCTGAGGCAGAAAAAAAACCCTGCCACCCTGCCACTGATTCCCAGAAGCAACATAGCAATTGCTCTAGCTGCAATAAGCATTACACTAAAGAGCTAAACATACGTTAAAGAACAGATGAACAATAGTCTCTGTAAGAGAAAGTGCAGCTGAACAAAATTATGGTTTGGTTTCAAGTCCATAGCCTGGTAAAAACCCCAATCTCCAAGCCATTCCCCACCTCTGCGAACAGCATTACTTGAGTATACAGAGAATTTGCCACTCGAGGTTCAGGGTTTTGTCCTCCCAAACTTCCCACCCACAATCTCCTGTAGAGCAGTAACATGCTCTGCAGACCCTCCCCTTCACAGAAAATCCCACTCTTCTCCTAATGGGAAGAAAGCGTTTAACTAAATTGCCACTGTGTTTTATTTTTAATGTAGAAACACTTGCAGTAGTATAATCCAACAGACACAGATGGTAATCTGTCTAATTTGTGTGGAGCAATTAATAGCATAAAACAACACACTGTCAAAACAGGGCAACATAAAAATATCAACAGCAGGTTTCCCTTGTCATTGGTTAAATGATTTTATCAATGTAGAGATAGGAATGATTTTAGGTACATTGCACAAAGAAGAAAATTATGTCAGGGACAGATCTCATAGTCTGGCAAAGGAAACACAAGACATTCAGACTTATGAAAGAAATAGGAGCGTGTAAAAGATGCTGAGACTTTTGCTATTTGGCCCTCAGCCTTTGGCATAAGTGGGGGAGGGCATTATACAATTACTTTATCACAGAATGCATTCTTAACGTGCTAAATCCTCTAAAGTTTTACCTGATATCTTAAGCAGTTGTCTGAGTTCTTACAGTGTACACCTGGAGCAGTAAGCTATTTTAACCAAAGCTATTTTTGATAGTTCAGAGAGTAAAATATTTATCAAATATTTTAAATCTTTCTATTCAATAGTCCACATTTTATTTAGATCAATGGTAGTTTGCTACTCTTTTATAGTAACATGGGTTGTTTACCTGAAGATGCTACTTAGATTAATGTTATCTCAAACCTAAAATGTATTTGCTAGGTGAATCAACCCAAAATTTGGGACCTGTTACCATTGCTATAGACCCAGACAAAGACAGTTTTGGTGCTGCTATGAAGAGCACAAGATGACAAATATGGATTTATTTATTTTTTTCTTTTTTTTTGAGTGGGGAGTATCAGAAAACTGTTTGTGTCATTCACCTTATGGCACCTGAGTCAAGCTCAGCTCTGGTGAAGAGGATAATAAATGGCTACCAAGGCAGAAGCAAATTTATCAGAAGCAGTCTATCAGACCAACAGCTGGGTAACCCACAGTAGGTGCTTTCTCCTGGATAACAAGTACAGTATTTCAGACTGTCAGCGAGTTCAGGAAATTCTCCTGTTTCATTCAGTAACACAACACTGATGGAGCAGAAAGAGACTCAAGCAACTCTACTGCAATTAGTGTTACTGATCTTCCTCAGATTACTAATATGGAAAAAAAAAAAGAAGTGATATTGAAGCGCTAATGAGCTGTGGAAGTCGGGAAATATCCATGCCATGAGGCTTCACCACATTTCTGTAGGTATGTTTTCCTGTTTGAGCAATATTATCCTGTTCAGAAAGGAAAAATTTCTTACAAAGGTTTCTTGTGCTTCAGCTAAATACATACATCTCAGACTCGTCATCCCCCCTGCCCCCCCCCTCCATCCATCCACTATTATTGTTGTATGAACAACATCCATACTTTATAAGAATAAATTTCACAAGTTAAAAAAAAATAGATTTTAGCATTCAGGGAGACCGGATGTTTCACAGATGTGTAAAAGCACTTTGATAATATCAAAACCAATCAACTCTGTACAAGAAAGCACAGTAAATAGTTTAGAAAACACAAGTCATGGGTCACTGTCATGCAACCAGATTCTCTCGTAACACACACCAAAAAAAGAAGAAAATAAAGAATGTATAGAACAAAAGGTTTTCATTGACCTGATTTGTCAGAGATGTTGGCTGTGACTGGCGTGGTGGAGCAGCTTGTGTTAGCCTTTGCGCTGTCCTTGGAAGAACCAACTTTGGGTTTATTTTTCGTTGCCTCTAGTGCTTTGACCTTCTTGGCATGTTTACTTCCTTTGTAGTGGGCCTCGGCCTGGCTCTACAAAGGAGAACAAATCAGGCTCACTTTTTTCTGTACTTCTATAAAACACAATGGATGACAAGACAGAAAAGCGACACTTTCAATAGCAGGCACCATATTATTTCACCTAGAAAATTTTAGTACTAATAGTTTTCCTAGATGTAAGTTCTTATATATTCACACGACAGGCTTTTAATGAATGGTACATGTTTTCAGTAACTTGGAAAAAGAGGATTCAAGATTACATAAAGCTCTGTCACTCCTAATGTAATTCTTTTCTTCCATGGTGCTTAAAGATTTAAAGCACTATACAAAAGTAAACACATCCAATTGAGGAAGATGCTACTCAATTTTCATGTACTTTTCCCTAGACTTTATTGCTTGTAGTTAGAAAGATGTACTATGCTGTAACATGATTAAATAATCCATTTTTCCTTCTGTTTGACCTAGCACAAAAGTCATAAAGTATTTTCATTATTACACTAACAGCAATTGAAACAGGCATTAATGTCATTATGACTTCACTATTAGATCAAGCAAGAAGGGTTAAAATGAAGAAACACCATACCTATAAACTTCAGTAGCCCCAATAAAACACAGAAAACTAAATTGGTCTTGATTGTTTTATAAATTGCCTTGAATATTTTTTTCCAAAGACTAAGAAAATTGGATCCTGAAGGACAGGAAGGAGAGGAGCTTTTATATACTCATAGATATTTTTTTTTTCTTTTTTTTTTTTGGCTAAAGTGCTTTATATGTAATGTACTCTTCTCAATTTGCCCAAACAGAACAGTAGAAATACGTACTCAGATATAATGTTTACTTCACCTTTGTCTTAAAATTATCTTCAGAAACTAGGTCAGTGTTTTTGACATTGCACAGCTAAAGCTAGACACATAAATACATGCCTATTTTTTCAGGGATTTTGAGTCCCCATTATTGTTCCTGACTCTACATAACCAGCTGCCTTGACAAATCAGGCCACTTTGTTAGGAGCAAAACTAAGGAACTACGTGTTTAATCCAAAATCCAAAGCTTGGAAACGTCAGCTAATGAATTTAGGCATTTTTCTTGATTTCTTAAGAAATCAATTTACCAAAAATGGGTAAGAAACATAATTTTATACAAAACACAGTCTATTTTAATAACATTAAACTGTTCAGAAATAGCTTTGCTTTATTAATATTTCCAAACATCATTTAAAAAAAATGTTTCAGACATACTACTAGGCGCCTCTATTGAAGGTTACATATTAACTAGAAAAGTTAATATTGTTTATTTCAAAGTAAAACACTCAGTGAAAGCATGCTTCGTGTAACCAGATGACCACACCTTGGCACCTGGCATATAAAAACATCAGTGCAAGTAAACTTTTACTATGCTCATGCAAAAACACATTCTCTCTGTTAAATTGATTAGGACTATTTTATTTAGTTCACTGTGTTAAATGAAGCGAGCCATGAAAAAAGTCACATGCTTTTTATAAAAGGCAACTATAACATCTAAGACGTTTGAATTCCATAAAGAGTGCTTCCGTAATGAGGAAAATCATTTCAAGATCAGCAGAAATAGGCATTATAATATAGTCACCTTAGGACAGCATGTAATAGTTTTATCATATGGTAGAGTGTAACTGAAGAGTAGAAACAGCTGGACCAGACAAGACAACAGATAAGTGTGTTGGAGTCCTCACAAAAATGATATGCAGTTAAAACTGACGGAGAACTGCCGCTAAAATAGGGGAGTAAAGTTCATACACACCAAAGCTTCTTTAGTGATTATACAACCTGTGAAACAGTGCTTTTCACCTCGAAAGGACAGTGTATGTGATGTGTTGTGGCTGCATCTTTTCTTTTATGGAGATTTCAGTAAGCAGGCATTCAGTAAGAAAGGCTGCTAGATAAGTTTTACTTTGAATTCCTTTGAGATTTTTAAAAAAACTTTGTTATAAAAACAGTGGAGTCTACTCATCAATTCCTATGAAACTATTTCTTGATTTTAGAACCTTTGAAATATTAACACGTGTACAAACACAACTTAAGGATTATAAAGAAACAACTAAACAGCTATACCACTACTACTACGTGCACTACTTAAAGGGACACTTGTCAACTTCTGGGTTGGACCTCTTCAGTTCTGAATGTGGGTAGAGGAGCACAGATCTGTTTGCACCCTGTTATGTCGATGGGCCTTCCACAGGCACAAGAGTCTCACCCTGTCTCTCTCCACCCTTGCTGGGTTTTGTCCGTTTCTCTTAAGCTTTTCTGTTGCTACATGGTGCACTAAGAAGGGGTGTTTGCCATCAACAAAATTAAATAAACTATTCACACATTACAGTGTATAAAAAGTGAAGCTAAAAATTGAGGTGTAGGTATACCCTTTCCGTTCCAATACTTTTAACTTTAAATAGTAGCAAGTACAAGATTTTCCACTCAAGTGCTCTCAAGTTGATGATGTCCCTTTAAATATTTGAACTCTATGCTTTGCGCATATGTGTGCTGTTGATAGGATCATATGCTGCCTGAGGCCAAAGCTATAACATAAGAGACAGAAGTGCACTCAAGAGAAAGACTTAGTAAGTCAATTCCTTGATAATAAGCCTTTCTGCTGATATTTGCAATAATAATGCCTGCAATATCAGTAATAACCTACTACAGTCTTTGATTCCCTTCATTCAATCCTCATATAGTATACATGAGACCTGTTGAGAACAAACAAGCCCAGGCAGAATTAAAATTAAGATTTCCATAAACACAAGCAAAGCCTCGTGGAAACATGGTGAACTGACTCACTTTTGATTTAAGTTTTGTAACTATTATATTCTTTTATATTATCAAATTCATAGTTGTATATTATAAGGCCAAAAGGTATTGCTATGAGCATCTAAGCAGGGCTTCTGAAAACTTCCCGAAATTGTTTGAACTAGTCCATATTCCTTTTGGGAAAAAAAACTGTCCAGCCTTGATTTTAGAGTAGGTAAGGATGGAAAAATCTACCTTTGCTAAATCGTTTCAGTGCTTCACTTTGTCAGTTAAGTACATACTATTTATTTTTACACCGAATTTGTCTAGTTTTAACTTCCAGCGGCTGGATTTTGTTAAACCTTTGTTTTTTACACTCTTTCAACTCATCTCTGTTCTGTGAGTAGAAACACAGCTATTTTTTTCAAACATGAATTTAGAGGAGTATTCCTTGAGGTACTGAAGCAACGTTTCCTGGTCACGTGAGCGCTGTTTTCTCACCCTTTCCGATACACCTGAAGTTCAGAGTTTGCTTATTATTCACTTGTGGGATAAATCATTTGATTCAGTTGTCTTTTGGTAACTGAAAGGCAATATCAACACAGAACTGTGGTCTGTGTAACCGTGTTGCAAAAACCACTGGAGCTTTCTGGAGTCATAGTAAACAAAAGAATAAAGGACAGCTGTTGGAATCTGAAATTGGGACACAAGTTTTGATTATTATCGGTACCAATTATTCTGATTATTAATGTCCTGATCATTACTAACCCTAGTTTTATAAAATATTTGAATAAGTATCACATTAAAGGCAAACATATTTGCTCCAAGTCCCATTTAAAACTTGTTTCTGACACAAATACAGCAATACAGTACAGGTTACGAGCTTAGTAACATACACCACTGAAATACTAAACATATTTTTGAAATAAGGCATGACATATAAAATTTTCATTTTTATTTAAGACAAGAAGCTGAACATTTATTTTCATTTGCTCTGATAATCCAAAGGAACACACACAGGGTTTAAAAGTCACATGTATAAAAGAAAGATAATTTACCAGTTTTAATACAAGACCCCAATAAAACATAAGATGAAATTAAGAGTATCTCAGGGATGCAATATTTTAAATGTATACTGAATGTACTTTTTGATCATCATTAACATTAACTAAGTACAACTAATTCATGCAAATTCCATATAATAAAACAATATTTGAAAAAATAAAAAAGTTAGAAAAAAACAAAATAAAGATATGTAACCTTAACAAATCTCTCTGTACTCATGTACTGTGATGCTTTTTCATTGCATAATAACTTATTCCAGTGTATAGTGCTGCATTTACTGTAGGGATGAATCAACTTTACAGTAAAAAAGTTTATCTGTGCCACAATTCAATATCATTGGAATATTTCTTTTATTTCAAAAATATTAAATTTATTGCTTATACAATTGAAATTAAATGTCATCATTGAACTTCTATTATGATTATTATAATTTTTAAATTAAATGCTTACTAGGTTAAGGAGGACACTTTTTGAAAGAGTGGAATAAGAAAATATTTCATATGAAAGAACTCCCTACCTAAAAGGAAAATCTAATTTCCACTTGGTCCTAAAACTGACTGTGGTCTGCTAGCTTGATATATACACGTTGTGACATTTTAAAATGGAATCCTCCTACTTATTAGAAAGTATAGGAAGTCGTCAAGTACTGGCTAGTAAGATCTAATGAATAGGAAAAGCTTTAAGCTGCAATAAATGTGACACTAAATACCAGAATGCAAAAAATACCTTTATACTGACTGGCCAAATTCCACAAAAGTGTTTACGCATTTGCCTGGCATTACTTTTTGAACAACAGGTTGCATATTTTAAGACACTGAATATATGTCTAAGCCTTTAGAAGATCATGGCTTAGTGAAAAGCTGCATTTTGAATTCAGTTGCAAATAAAGAATATAACTGACAGATAAACAAATATGCAATTTTCTCCCAACGTTTTTCAAATTCCTACACCTTAAGATGGTGGGAGCATGCCCATCCTCTCTTTAAGCAATCTAGAGTTTTAGTTCCAGTCACTGTCTTTTAGTAAAAACCCCAACCAATTAAACCTTATGGTTTGGGTTTGGTTTTTTTTGAAATCCTTTATGCTATAAGCATTAATGACTTGATTGTAAGAAAGGACAAGTTTTTCCTGTCTTAAAAAATGTTTCATTGAGACACAAAAAATGATCCAAGTGTTACATTTTAAAATCTAAAGCTAATTGCTACTTTCAACTTCAAATTACTAAGTTTGAAATCTAAGCATCAGGATGTTAAACTGTGAGATTACATACAATACGTTAGCGTCATATGCAAGATTGCATCTAATAAAACATCAACAATGCAAATCTTCATCTACATGTAAACATGCTTTCTAAAATAAATGTGGATATCATTAGCATATTATAGTGCTTAAAATAACCTCAGTACCTTTACTCTGCATAAACTTAAATATGTGTATACGTATAGATACGTATATATATAAAAAGATATAGATAACTAGGAAACATACAGATTCATTGATAGTGGTATTACCTTTAAGAAAACTGAAATTCAGGTTAAGACTACAGTACAAAAGATTACAGAAAATTATCCCTGTCAGGAGCAATGACTGACAGTATATTTGAAATCAGCACTATTCATTTTGACAGTTCACAAGTGACTGAGTTTTAGAATCTATTTGGTGTATGAATGACTAATTAACTGAATTTATTACTACATAGAGACGAAATATTAACCTACCAGATCCCCTCAATCACAACCAGATGCAAGGTTTGACTAGGTCTAATGATTCAGTGCGTATGTGTGTGAGATCAAGACTTTTTGTGTGTGAAAGATATAAATAAGCCGTAAGTAGTGCTGCAAGATAAGTAATAGTATTTTCGTAAAAGCATGGATCTAAGCAAGGCTGTGACTTCCAGAATTCTTGATAACTACAGAACTTCATCATAACTGCATAGTCTCAAGTACAAAAATAATCATTGTTTTTGGAGGTAAAGCTCTTAGCGTGGAAGTAGCTAGGCTAACCATAATTGCATGACCTTCGGCAGTAAGGAGAAGCGGTTTAATGAAGCATGTGCAGCACCCTTACAAGAGCTCTCCTGACACGGCTGCAATGGCAGTGGTCCTATTAGAGAAGGCATGTAACTGTACAAGACTGGAGGAGCACAGAGATACTTATAACATTGTCATTTTAATTCACAGCAGGTCCTAAACTATAAAGCTCCCTTTCTTAAAATAGTAAGAGGTCAACCAAAAGTTTGATCACAGTTTACCTGTTAGAACCATATTGTAAGAGTATGCATATTTATGTGAGGAGTATATAAATGAAGAAGAATTTAGCCTAGAATCATAACTTTAATAAAAATTACATGAAGTGATAAATTAAGAAGAGGTGTTGAAATATTCAGTTTTATCTCATTTGATATTAATAATAAATGTAATTGAAGAAATCTGCAAAACTGAAGTGTTCATACATTTGTTATACCAAAGCTATGCATTGTTTTTTCAATTCTGTTCTCAACAGCTTTCTAAAACTTAATTGCTCCAAATAGTAAGGTAGATTACTCTTGAAAAGGACATAAAAGAATCAAAAGGCTGTGAAGATCAGCCATGTCATAAGGCGTCAACTTGTATTTTAAATATCTAACCGAACTTAGTTAAAAGCGCTGTTAAATAGCTGTTATTTGAACAGAATTTTCAGCATGTTATAACCCTGTACCCTATACTCATGCAATATTTCTGTCATGTCGGAGCTAACAACTTTCATCATTTTGTCAGTTCTGTCTACAAAACAGAAAATTACCTTCACAAGTTCCCGAGATTTATGCTTTTAATTACCTCCTATCTGCTTCACTACCCTCCATACCCAAAGAATCAATATAAATAGTCTTATTTATAGCGAAAATGTAAAACATTTGACAAAAGACGATGACAGTTCTGTAGATTTTTATTTGATGCTATTGATTATTTTTTGTGTTATCTTTTTGACAGCATGAGTGATTCATTCAAATTTGCAAAGTTAACATTTGATAATACTTGCCTAAACTTCAAAAATTTGCCTTCTGGCTTTTTAAAAAGATCACATCATTTTTACTACCTATAAATGCATTCAACAATAAGATGATCTGCAGCATCTCTTAATGCCGGACTGTTACATCTGCTTTTTCTGACCTGCCTACAAGGTGTTTTTTCTCTTGATTTCCGAGTCTTTACAGGTGACACCAAAAAGCAGTACTGACTTACAGTCATTACTCACAGAGCAACACACTGCGCAAACACAAGTTTATTTCAATCAAATGATATTCTATCAACAAGATGGTACCTACCAGGCTGTATCACAGCTGAAGACCTTTCTACAAGAAACAGAAAGTGTGCAGAGAGAAGCAGATATTTCTTTTAGACGTGATTAACAGATGACAAACTCTGTTTTAAAAAAAACAAAACCAAAACACCACCAAACAAAAAAAATTGTGGCCTGATGGCATAATATGTTTGTGAGTCTGGAGTACAGACAGGTCTGGCTGCTGAGGAAAGGGACTGGATTAGCACTGACATTATTGTATAGTGCCCAAGCTCCAAAAACTCTGTGGACTACCAATACAAACAAGGAGGGAGAAGCGCAGAGAGAATTCACTTGAATGTAAGGTGATGATTCATAGATATGGAGGAAAAAAAGCAATTCTGCAGAAGCCAAACAGGTATCCTTGCAACTGCAACTCACTTTTCTCTTATGGCTGCAAGCTACAGTGTCAGATGGTACAACAGAATATAATAGACATCTCTGGGACAGTCTGGCCAAAGCTCCACAGCTGCTGGAGGGACTTACTGCCACACAGCAGCTGCAGGAGATGCTGCAGATTCATCTGGTGGCCAGAAAGAATGAGAAAGAACAAGCCAAGAGTAAGCAGAGAAAGAATCTATGTGGGATAGAAACCAGCCATTTTTCCCCTTGCCCTGTTGCTACTGGACCCTCTTACGGGTATCATAAGGATTCAGCAAACTCACTCAAGCTGCTTTTTGTTTCTGCTAGAATGTCTGCAATATAATAACTAACATCAACAAGCCAGACCTATGTAATTAATATGAAAACTTATTTAGCAAACCTTATCTATAGTCCACATAGATATACCATGGATTTGGAAGCGATCCCAGATTTCTTAAATTTTTTCAAAGGCTAAGCTAGATGTTTCTCAGCATGTCTTGCTTCCTCTTGGCGGAATACAGTTATGTCCCTTGCTTTGGTGGCCTTTAAGCAAGTGTACAATTTGACTCACTATCACAATCTGTTCCATGAAGAGGATTTTTCCGCTTCTGCTGCATGGTCTCTGGTGGTAGTAAACATAACTGAGATATTTCTCATTTTTTCTGAGCTGGATTACAACACAAGACTGTAGCTTGAACTTCACCGACACACTAGTCATTGCTGCACTGGAACACATACTATTTCATCATCCTGTAGAAATTAAAAGATAAAATAGTGCTAAAAGATATTTTGATGTAAAGATGGAAACATCTGTGTTTATTCTAATATAATGGAGCAAATCCAACTATAACTATTAATGGATCGTGTTGTTTTGGTTTTTTTTTGTGGTTTTGTGTTTTTTTGTTTGTTTGGGTTTTTTTTTTTTGTGTAAACAGTTTTCCAGAAAAAGTATGTTCCTCTGCATAACAGAATAAAGTTTATGCAGGCTGGAATAAGTACCTCCTTGACTATTCTGACAATCTCATCAACTACCAATCCTCATAATGCTATCCTTCCTAAACTGAGATTTCCAACTTAATTCAACAGCAATTTATTTACCATCAATAAAAATTAGTTTAGGAAAGAGCCCTTTTCTCTATTCCCTCCTCACATTTTTGCCATTTCACTTCATTTGAATTGTTGAGACTTTCCAGTTTTCTATCATAATCTTGAGGTCAATTAACTTCCTCTTATTTTTTTAAAGCTTTTTCTCCTCTCTAAATCTTGCTTCCTCCCTTAGAAAAAAAAAGGGAAAAAAAAAAAGGAAAAAAAAAAAAGGAAAAAAAAAGAAGAAAAGAATGGAAAAAGAAAACAGAAGGAAAATCTAATGAGTGGGGATTCAGTTCTAGAAAGAGGCATCCAGTATAATCTGGGATGTCCTCAGGTGTCCTGCCTGACCTCCAACTGCAGGTCCTCTGTCAGATCTACCAGCATGGATGTCCCACATACCTCAGGTACTCAAATGACAAGACACTTAGGTTTTAAGCAGCTAATCCCACTCTAAGTACTAGCTAGAGCATCTTAACTAGAGCATGTGAAAAATACTGTTGAAACAACCTCAGTTATCACTGTTGTCAGGTCAATACTACTATTACAGATAAAATTCCCATTCAAGGACCTCAAAGTTCAGGCTATTAAAACAACTTCAGTTTGGTGTAACTTCACACAGATGGCATTTTATTTTTCTGTTTCTAAAGACTTTGGATCATCTCTTCTGCACTACAGTTTCTCCAGGAGTTCTCCAGGAGAGCTTGGAAGGGGTGCTGAAAATGTTTGTGCCAGAATTTATTAGCAGAAAAACACAACTTCCAAATTGACCAAACTGCAGCTAATGAATTCTAGAAAAGGACAGATAGAGTATGATGGAGAATGTCTGTAAGTATGATCAAAACCCATCATTTCTTTTTTGGAAGAGTATAAACAGATCAGGCTAAAACTAGACTGAATTTAGAGTTTGTATGCAGATGTTTTCTTCATGTTGTACTTTAAAAAAGTGTTTTAAAAGTACAGGAGAAAAGGAGATCCTGAAGTTAAAAAATACTCTGTTCAAATTATAATACGGTAGAAGAAAAATAGCATCGCCCTAGCAATTTTTATTTCTCAAAATACAGAAGGCATCACTTCAACATTAGCTACGTTTACTCCCACACTAGAGACAATCTATTTTAAAGTTTCCTTCCATCCCTGATATCAGACTCTCTCTTCCTGCAGATAGCTGCAGATCCCTGCCTCTGAATCTGATGCCAGAACACTCTCACCAAAGCTAAACCTGCAGGCACACTAGCAGAAGAAAACTGAAACCTTTGCAATTTACTGTATTAATCTAGTGGGAGGTTTGACAACTATAAATTGACTATTCTGAATTTTTTTGGCCTATTGATCCAGACCAGTGGGTTTCCACAGTGTGAGGAGAAGATTGCAGGCAAGGAAACCAATGTGCTTCTCACAGATGAATATCCACTGATCCATATGTTACTCATGCAATAGATAAAGCGCTACTAGAATCGGGTCAGAATCTTCAAACACCACGCAATTGCAATTCATTTAGGAGAACAAAAGCAACAAAACTACTTAATAGCTTACTTCTGTCATTTTTATTTCATTTGCTCACATAATTTAGGTCAAAGGAAGTTGAAAGGAACAAAATGCCCATCAACAACAAGGAGCATGTCAGACTTGTAGAGCTAGAAGAAACTGCAAGTGTGAAGTGGCTGTACTACAAATCTCATTCTGCGATGTGCTATGCTCAAGGTTTTAATGCAGGTTATCCCAGTTTGAGGCCAGGCGAAAGGCTCTCAATACATACTTAGGATTCACTGAAAAATTCAACCATTTCAAGGTTCACAAATATCTGATTCCCTTTCCCCCAGTCCACAAACACAGGATGGATTGTAAAGACCATTCCACTCCGTAAGCATAATTTCACACTATAAAGGGGCCAAAAAGAAAAATACAAGCAAAGTCCATATTTTTATTTCTGTGAAGGAGCTTTTGACAAGCTAAGAAAGAACTATAAGAGTCTGCAGAGCTTAGTTGAAAGGCCATTAGCATTACCTCAGTGAAATTATAACAATGGAGATTATGGGGGGGGGGTGATGAGAATAATATCTGAATAAAATAAGATCTCACTCTCTCAGAAAAGAAAAAAAAAAAGAAAACACACACTCAGATAAGTAACTCTTAAGGTGAAAAGACTGAACTTGGAGGAAAGATTTAAAATCTTATGTAAGCTTCCCAGAAGAAGCTGAATAATCCAGTCAAAGGCTAGATAACTTTTAAAACAGAAGTGCTATACTATGAAAACTCCTTCTCCAAATATTCCTATATGTTGTGGTTATGAAATAGTTGTGAAGCTTAAATTTATAATTTAAGTATTTTCTGGTATTAATAACACTACTAGAATCTCAGTACATTCTAAAATCAAATTTCCAGGTTGTTTGTGAATGTCCTGGTAAAGCAAACTGCTGTAGAAAGTAAGGAACTGCATTTTATCACTAACAGCAGCACAGTGATAATGCTTCATCTTTTCTTACAACCATCAATTACAAAAGGATAATGATATTGTCTCGTAACTAGAACTGAGCATATTGATCACATTTAGAAAGAAAGGAGCACAACAACAGATGAAGACACTTGCCCCAGAAGAAAAAACAAGTCTATAATCTGCCATGCTTTTGTGATGCCACTATTGAAAGCAGAATATGGTATGCACTTTTTGTTCTACTTTGGGAGTAAGTCTAGATAGGAAAAATTGCTTGGTTGGCAGATGTACAAAATGATATAATATCTCAGCTCTTTTTTTGTTTTGAGCCACTAAGTTGTGACTCAATCCATCTGCCTGAAGTGCTGTTTGTCCACCTGAACGTCAGTGTGGGCAAACTGAGTGACTCCTCTAGGGACAGGACCCATCATCAGAAGAACCCTGACCTCAGGGCGGGAGGGAAGAGCAAGAAGAGGCTGAGCTGCCTCCCCGGTGACTGAATAAGGTCCAGCTCAGAAGCAAGATTCAGATTCATGGAGCCCAGGGAAGTTTTTAAAAACTTTACTGGTTCTTTGTTTTAATCAGTAAAAATAGGTATCTGGACAAAGTATCAGGGCAGAAAGATTTTTTTGACCTTAAATCTTAACATTAAAGACAAAATACAAGTGAACTACATTTTAAATAATGACTTTTGAAATTGGTTAACTAAGTAGATATTGCCACTTCAAAGAAAGTTTAATAAGCTTGTCAAAAGATGACAGATTTAGAAATCAATTTGCAGGTAAGATATCACTGCTTCAAAATCCTTACCAGCCTAGACAAGAACCCCAAACTGGTGAAACCACTTTGCAAGACACTTTTCAAAGTGGAATGGTATAGGCAGAGAAAACTGCAGTAGTAGGTAAGGGTGCTTTTCTGCGGATCTTTAGGAGCACCAAGTGCTCAAAGGCTTTGAGGAGGTGTCTGCAAATTATTTCTTAGACTGAAATTCTAACAGCAAAATATATAATATTAATATCTCACTTAAGGATTTGTTCTTACATGTGAGATCAACAAAAAATTCTGAGAATTAGCTTAATGACATTAATAAGTAGCCTCGAAGAAAAAAATACATATTTTTAAAGTGTCAAAGGTCATAGATGTAGTTTTCCTGAATTTCTTTAATTTTCAAGCTGCTCAGGAAAACCATTAATTGGATATATATTTTAAACATATCAGTCAATGTACTCTTTTGTAATGCTTTTTTTTTTTTAATTACACCTCAGAAAACAGTTTCCTTGAAATTTATCATACTCAAAAAATGACCTAGAAGTAAATGTTCATATCTATTCCAAATGAAAGTTACTGGAAGACTGACATTAATAAAGCAGAAGACATTATCAGCAAGGATGGAAGAAAAAAACGAAAAAAGATAATTCTTCCGGAACAAGAGTGGGTATGACATGGAGAACTCAGAGGGAAGCTTTTCTGTCTGCTCCCTCTCCTTTTTAAAAAAAAAAAAAATAAATTCTTTTTGCAGTACCTCTTGAAGGTTACTGGACTGTCAAATGGGGTATCATCAATGGATGTGGCATTGGATATCATGCCAGACCCATTCAAGAAAATCAAAGAGCAATGTACCTCTATGGACTTCCACCTCTGAGTGGACAAAATATCAGCCCAGCAGGCTGAGCAGAATGTAGGCAGAACTGGAATGACTTTTTGGGGAAAAAGAGGTTTAGATTAATTATACTTAATGTACCAAAAAGAAAAAAAAGTAGTCAGTACTCACATCAGAATTAAAGCGAAGCTGGCAGACATTACAGGAAATGACTTGCTTCTTCTTTGGGGGAATGGACACTCCAAATGTATGGTTTATGACTGCTTTTTGCACAGGATCCATCTGGAGAACAAACAATAATCAATTTACAACTTTTCAGGGCAATGTACAGTACAGAAAAAAAATAAATAACACTTTCTGCTGGAATCTTTCTTTTATTTCTTTACCGTTTTGAGATAAACAGGAGGAAATAAAATTTCAGCCCTCATAATAATTAGATTTAACACAGGTTAGGGGATTGGTAGCTTGTCAGAGCTTATGAAGAAAAGGCAGATCCACTGTTGCTGCCATCCCCAGGCTACTAAATAGTTCCTCCCCCAACCCTGCACATCCTCAGCGCTGCAGGGCCCCACTATTGTGCCTGAAGTGCACAGAGCCCCATGAAAGCCTTCCCCTATCACCTGCTGATCCAACAGACACATTACGAGAAACCACTTTTACCCCTAACAAATCACTGTCACTTGTTTTTCCATTCAGTGATATTAGCATTTACTTGGAAAATATTCTCTCCTGAAGACCTCTCTGTGAGAGGAGGTCCTTTGCAGGCTCCATTAGAAACACCACTTGCTGGGAAAAAAGATCGCAATCCCCAAACATTTCCATGCAGAACTGATGAGTGACATAGCCTGCAGGAAGGCTGAAGTTCAGAGGAGCACACAGGGAGTGTTTGTACCAGGGAAGTGACCACACTTCAGAAAACATTTTAACACTGTGAAAAATGTGAGATAAGTGAAGAACTGGATATATTAATCTTAAATTTTACTGAACATTTTCAGGAACTGGGAACTGATTACACCTTTGCTAAATACCAGGACTCCTGTTGGTCACCAGTTTAGAACACCCTCAAGACCACAGAGAGCTCTGTTGTTAACACTGCAGGAGCTGGGGAATGGTACCGGATGTGAAGGAAACAGTTTGTAGCTGCTGCTGCGTCGAGGCCTCAATTAAGCATAATATGTCATTTTTCCTGACGTGGCATGGCTACAGATTCAAATTAATTTCCTGACTCAAAAAGATTCAAAAGTATTTTTCTAATTCAAATAAAACAGAATATCTGATCTGATCTCACAGCTGATCCTGCTCTGAGCAGGAGGTTGGACCAGAGGACCTCTGAGGTGCCTCTCAACCCAAATTATCCTATGAGCGTCTATGTATATGTAGTCTTCCGTACTTATTTAAGATGAGAAATCAATTCTGAAGAGAAGAGGGCAAAAAATGGCAGTATACAAGGAAAGATAAGACCTAATTTCCCAACTTTGTTTTTCAACCAGCTCAGGAGAAAATAGTTCTGTTTGTTACAGTTATACTTTTCTGAAGCTTGCTCTGCAGTCACAGTGATGTTTTTTTGCCTTTACAGTACTATTTGAAGAAAGCAAACCTGGCTGTTTAATCCTGGGTGGTACACTTTACATATTTGATACTAAGCTGACTTATGAAAGGAAGAGAGAAAAGGTGAAGTTACTGATTCATTAGTTAAAGAATTATAACAGTAAATTAGCTGCTCCAGACTTTCTAAACCTGAGTATAAAGACTGTAATTTTCCCTTAGTACACATTTAAGCTTCCAGAGAAGCCTGCACTAATGAAGATTTTCTTCGCATATATGCACACACACAAATTCAAGGAAAACATATTGCATTGTATCTGCCTGAGAAGACATTCTCCAATGATCTATTACCCAACATTAAATACTTACTGAACAATTTTTTTTTTACTATGGCTACGTAGGTTTCTTGCTACATTCCTTTTAAACAAAATGCATGGTTTTGTAGATGTCATTGCTAATATATTTTCTGGAGAGATGATATAATTTTTATCAGCTTTTGCCATTAAATACTCTATTTCATTGCCGTAGGGGTACCATATTAAGACAATTACAAAAGTACAAACACCTCATCTGAAATTAACTACTTTATTAAATGATAGTGTGATGGTCTAAAAAAACCCTAAAATAAATGTCCTTATTTCTTGTTTCTTCTGTTTCTAGAACGTAGTGACAGTCTTCAGTTTAAAAGCCTAGAGTATAAGAAAAAAATTCTGTTTCTGACTTGTACCATTTATTGCATCACCCTGCATAATATATCACAATTCTACATGCAGATTAAAAGTTTTTTGACCATCCATTTTATAATAGGTATGCCAGTCAACATATATTATTGCATTTATAATATATATTAAAAGATTGCAGTATCATTAGGGAATAGGGTTTTCTTTATTTTTCTTAAATGGAAGACACGTTTTGCTTTTCAACTTAACTACTAATCAGGATCAGGTAATCTAGAACAAAAGAGTAATGCTGAAAAGTACCTCAACCATTTGAAGTGTTTGAGATCGGTGAAAAGAAATAGCATAAATACCCACTAGCGTCTGCAGTCCCGTTTAAAAAAATAAAAAGGGAAAAAGAAGCAGTGATCAATGATTCCTCTGTGCGTTCCAGATAACAATCCACAGCGCTAGCGTTAGGCAATGCAGTTCAAAACCATACAATGCAGACTATACACAAAATCCCAGTTTCAAACAGATGTAGCAGCACAAGGACAAAATCTACACAAATAATACAGCTCACACTGCCTCCAGAAAGTACCGCTTGGGATCCCCAGGGGAACGGTTAATGATCCTTCCCAAACTGGAGCCCTGCATGTAGTCTGGTCACGATTAGAATTCAAGAACTGCAACATTAACAATTAATAAGTTTTAAATATATCAGAAACTGGGGTGGATTACAGCATGCTGGAAAAATAAAATAGTATCTCTCTGTTAGAAGATCAATGCTGCAGGGTAAACTGATCTCAGATCACTACACAAAATTATTCTCTTCATTGCAGGGAGGGAGGGAGGCACAGGAAAGAGGGAGAGAGTAATTTGTTGAGGTATATATTTGGAAATGACGCAGCATACTTTGCCCAGTGGGGAGCACCAGTATTTAAAAAACAGTTCTATAAAACAAAATAATAACAGAAGCTAACAGCTACCACAAATGGAAATAAAAATCTGCACTACGCTGTTTATGCTACAGGAGGAATTAATAAAGCAATTCACAGTGCTCTGGTAGCCATAACTAAGTTTAACAACCTTTTAGTCTTGTTCTCGTATTTCAATTGGTTTAATAAAAAGTTAAATTTAAAAATGTCTTTCCAACAAAGTTGAAGATACTATCTTTTTGCAACAAGTCTCCTTAAAACCACTCAAACTATTTAAGTCGGCAAGGATTAACAGAATCCAGACAGGTTTCAGCAGTAATCTACTACTAGGTCTTCTATTTCCCGATTTCAGAACATGCAAACATAAGAAATACTCTGCAACTACTGAGACCAGCAACAATGACCTTCAAAGCATTTAAAAATGCAAATGTAGCAACAGATGAGCCAAAAGCACAGAAGAACTGCTAACAGCTACTGAAGTTCCATCTAGACTGTAGTTATATCCCCCAAAACAATCATATATAGTTATTAAGAGAAGAACAGGAGCAGCACAAACATACATCGTATTCCCCAAACTATTTTCAAAAGGTTCACATATTTTTCTACCAAAACTTTTCCAGAGCCAGGTGTTTTCCGTGTATTTGGTAAATCTCAGTGACTTTCTCTTGCATAGTCGTCCCTTGAACTGATGTAGAACAGTTTGCACTCTGCATTGAGTTCCAATGCCTACAATCTGCTGTGTCAAGAAATAATTCTTTTTGTTTAAATGTAGCTCTGTGCAACTCAATTTTATAAGACCTGTACCACATCCCAAGTCATGTCTATGTTGTTCAGTCATTCTGTGCGTGGAAACCATTCCATTCCTTTGAGCACCCTTGTTGCACTTCTCAATTCTACCACAATTTAACAAATTCAATCAAATGTTTTAAGGCAATGGACAGAAACCATATACTATAGTCTGGGTAGATCAGTACTTAACACTGAGCTGATATTTTCATGGAATCACTATTATAAACCTGAGATCTCAGTCCCAAGTCTTAATGCACTTTACACAGCACTTTACTTTCTATGTGAAGTTTTGTGAAGTTTTCCTTGTGCGTGCATCACTTCGCATTTCTCTAGATGGAACTTCACCAACAATTTATTGTCTGGCTTCTCAGTCTCATGAAGGCCTTTCACAATGCTTTGGTCTTTCTTTTTCCTCACAGCCTTGGAGAACTTCACCATTAGCAAACTTCCTCAGCTCACTTATCTCACAAGTATCTTTTTGGCATGCAAAGATCCCGTTATGCCAATTCATTTTTCTTAAAAATCTTTGCCAAGGGCTTTTGTGAAAACCCTTTTGGTAATTCAAAGTATGTCAATTAAAACATCCTTATTCACATGTTTGTTGACCCCTACAAACAGGTTTGTAAAGAAGAATTTATCTTTAAAAAGGAATTATGTTGACATTTTACAGGCAGTTTACCGTATGAAGTGTCCTCTTATACTATTCCTATTGAGGTTCCTGTTAATTTTCCTGGTAAAAGTATGCTGCCCAAAAGCTTGCATTCTCCATGTTTTAAATGTGATGCAGGTTTTAAAAACTTGCATCACATTTGCCAGCTTTCAGTCCTCAGGTACAAAAGCAGTTTTATATGAGTTGTTACACATTATCATCAGTAATTCAACAATTTCATGCTTGAATTCTCTTATAATTCTTGCTACCAGAAACTCTCCCTGCCCTACTGTATTGTCATGGTACCACAGATTCTTCTGGTGCCTTCTGGGAACTGAACTAGACTACTAAGAGACATCAAAGTAGGCACAGGAAGGAGAAAAAAAATTTAAGCAAGTGCATCAGGAGAACTTCTTCAGTGAAACTGAAGTTCTGGTTATTTTAAGAGATCTCTTTACACATAGCAGACAGTACAAACACCAATTTGTGAGCCTCTGAAATAAATCGCACTGATCCTGTCAAGAGGTAAATTGCTGCAAACGGAAAGGTTAGGTATAATTTCTCTGCCTTTTGTTTAAATGAGGTGACACTACATTGCAAGAAAAGCTGCTTTTTGTGATGCTGGAAATCCAGAATATTTGTATTAGTTTTTGCTCAGGTGCAACCTCCAGTTTAAAAGTTTGGATAAACTCAGATGCTTACGTGAGTTGAAGCATTTGGTGCTTGCCTAGTATACAGAGCTAAATCGTTGCTTACACATCTGAGCTAGTGATAGTACACTGATTACATTTGCCATTTCTACCTAATGACCTAATTTCTAAGCTTTCATTCTCTTCCTGATCTGCTTAGCTATTGAAGCATTCTAAGCAAGTGTCATACACGCTATTTGTACCACTCCAAAAAAAAGACTACACCCAAAAGCTCTGTCTTCTCATAACAGAAGCATAACCTTAAATCCGAGTAAGGTTTAAAATTGTGACTGGGCATTTATACCCTCAGTTCAGTTACCTCTCATCATGATGTAACTCTTGGGTCAAATCTAGACTAGTCCATTAGGAAAGCATTTATAAACAGAATATTGGTAAGCAGGTTTTAGAGAGATTTTAGAGAGGTTTTAGCAGAGATTTAGCTGAGTATCACTTAACCACTGGGCTTTAAGAAGCTTCTGAAAAAAACACTGAGAGCGGCCCTATGTCATACTGTGTTGTGTTACTCTGATAAAGCAAAATTTTAAACCGCATGTGGAAAAAAATGGTAATATAATCCAATGTTTCCATCTGAAAATCAAAGGGAGAAAACAGCGGCATATATAAAATACCAATGCAGAAGCAGCATCTAAATTAAGTTCTGGGATTACTTTAAACTTTCGGACAACACTCCTTATTTGTGTGCGTGCCATTATGATGATGATGTAGCAAGTAGGCAAACAGCAACAAACATCCTGTAGATAGATCTTTTAAACATCCTTCTAGATCACAAAGCTTACGTGAACTCCTCCTGTGTTTGAGCTCCAGTTGTCAGGAAAGCCAAGTGCACTGCCACTGTGGAGAATGACCATACGCTGAAGCTTATCATAAATGCTGCCATATATACAGAGCCTCTTACCATAACTGTACACGTTACGTGTCTAAAAGAGTGACAGAAGTGAACACACATACTCAACAGAGCACATACTTAAAATGTCCAGTATAAAATCAGAAACATTAACATTGTGATGCAATACTTGGCACATTGGCCAATGCAAACTAGCAAGAATGTTCTCTCCATGTTCGTGCTGCTTTTGTCCCAACAGGGAACATATTTCTCATTTGGCTAATGCTAAGTGTAATTTACTGTTCAAGTCAATGCTATACTGTTACACATTTCTTGCTTATTTTGCATCACCAGGAACACTTAAGCCAGCTCTACCGACAGAACGCTACCTGAACGGAGGTCATAGCAAGGTGAGCATCAGTCTGTTTTCTCAGGTAACAAGTGATAGGACAAGAGGAAATGGCCTCAAGTTGTACCAGGAGAGGCTTAGATTGGATATTAGGAAAAATGTATTCTCTGAAAGGGTTATCAAGCAGCGGAACAGGCCGCCCAGGGAAGTGGTCAGGTCACCATCCCTGGAGGTATTTAAAAGCCAGGTAGACATGGTGCTTAGGGACATGGTTCAGTGGTGGACTTGGTAGTGTTAGGTTAACGGTTGGACTCAATGATCTTAAGGGTCTTTTCCAACCTAGATGGTTCCATGATTCTATGATGTGCATAACTTCCTTTTCTTGTGGGAATGTCACCAATGCTCACCGTGTATCTGCCCTCCTTGACTAGCACTGAGTGTGTCTCCACAGAGATGTATTTCTGTACGGTAAGCCTGCAGTTCTCTAAACACCACCTCCACACACCTCTAGTTCTACGCTATTCACAACATTTTGGGGTTTGAAAAAAAACAGGCAGATGTAAATGGCCAATAACCAAGACAGCAGAGGGCTTCTGTCAGATTCCCAGCAACTGATTCAGAGACTTGTGTGGATGTTTAATTATAACAGAAAGAATAATTAATTTACAACATTATAGAGCTTTTTACCATGATCCTGTGGTCTAACTGAGGGTTGCTTTAATCATTTTGTTTAACAGGCTCTCTTAATGTACTTACACCTAGCACATTTGCATAGTACATGAAATCTGGATCTCACTGAAATCAAACCCAATCACACTCAGGTTGCAATGAGTCCATGATTTTACTTTTCTTTTTTTCTTTTTAAATTTCTGAGTAAATGTCTTTCCCCAAGTGCAGAAAGACATAAGCATCCACTAAGAAAGAATTCAGACCACAGGGACTAATATTTCCCTTCTCTTCCAAATGGTTCCCAAAATACAATAACAAAATTGTACTCTGAAGGCAAATCTCTCTGAATGCAACTTCTTACTGTGTTCGTCTCTCCCACTCTTGATCAATTTGGCAGCAAGTTCCAGTTCACTTGAAGAAGACAGTAGCTGTGATAGCTGTGACCTCCACACACTACTACTAGTCAGAGAAATCAGCCTGGAGGCATTTTAAAACAAAATAAAACTCTTGCTGTAATTCACTTGCTAACATGTCAGACACTACAGCTCTTCATGGAGAGTTGTTGAAATAACAGTGAGTACTTGAAAAATAAAAAAGGAAAGAGACACCTTTGGAGTTTACACTTCTACTTCATTTTTAGTACAAGACAACTAAAAGGGCACCCAGAGCTGGAAACAACCTTTTATGTTGTAAAAGAGGTGAAATATTAATAAACTCAGCTTCCTCTTTTCCCTTTTAGGGATTAAGGTTCAGTCAATTTCATTTTTGTAAATACCACATCATTTCTGTTAACGGAGTTGCAGAGCTGGAGTCTTGGATTCAGGAGACCGATTTTCTGTCTCCGGCCACTAGCAGTTAGGCTTCCCTCCCTACTTTTTTATGTCCAGTCCTATGGCATAATGCAGAACCACTTGGTGTGCTACCCTCTTGCATATTCCCCTTTTAAAGTACAACTTGCATGGAAAAATAAAAAAGGCGATGATTCTCTCTGTGTGCTTGTATCCACAATCACACAGAACAATGAAAGCGATGTCTGCAGCCATTTGCAGATTTGTTTTAGGCCAGAAGGAACCATTACATCTGATTTCCAGAAAAATTCATGACACAATTGCATTCAATGGAGAGTTTCAGCCCTTCCTATTACAAAGCCCGACAATTTGTGGCCAAACAGAGCCTAAATTTTGGGAAAAAAACTCAACAGCTTGATTTAAAAGTTTCCAACTAAGTTAATTTACATCACTGGGGAAGCAATGCTTAGCTTGTCTATTATAAACCACTCGATCTAGTTGCGGTTCTTTAATAAAGATCACCCTAATCTAAGATACCTCTGAATGCGTAGGCACTTGTCCATTGCAATCACATCAGCTCTCAACCTTCTCTTTGATAAACCAAATAAGTTTCTTCAGCCTCTCACTATAAAAGCCTTCATTCATTTGGTAGGTTTTCTCTGACTCCTTTCAGATTTTCAGTATGCCACTGAAACATAGGTAATAAAAGTTAGAACAATATGCTCAAATATACTTTCTCTTTACCTACTTCATTACATTTTTTTTGTTTGAACAAGAAATGCATTAATCTTGCCTAAGCATCGACTTGGGAAGCACAGCCTTAAATCTTTACCGATGTGCTCATTTATCCATCTTGTATGCTAGCACAAATAATTTCCCCATCACATGTCTTTCTCTATCTTTATTGGGTTCTGACCCAGCCTGGGGGAGGGAGCTGGCTGAAATAGCACCAAACGGGGGATCTTATGTTGAAGTGTTGGAGCAGACTGCTTTCAGTTGGGTTTTCACTTAGAAAGTCTGATTTGCAAGACTTTTTCGGACCAAGTTCAGGAGGCCAAGGACAAACCCCAGCCTTCTCAGTAGAACTTTGTTTCGCCTAAACCAGTCCAAAATCATGGTTTAGACCAACATAAGCAAGGGGAAAAACATTCTACACTGTCCAACTAAAACAAAATCAGGGATTTTCTGATCTTTTGCTCTTCTGTCCTCCTCTGTCTTTGCACTTGTCTGGCTTAAATCAAGAAACGCTGATATTTAAAAAAACAAACACAAAAACAGGTAAATAACTCTAATCTCTCCCTACCCCTCTCTTTTCTCTGTATAACATGATATGATTAAGCACAGAGATAAAAAGAGAATTGAGAAATACCTTTTAATTCTTTTTTTACTATTATTTTTTCAGTGCTGGGAATATTTCCTCTGCCTTTCCTTCCCTTAATCCATGGATATATTTATTGCATGATAAAAATAATTTCTGGTTTAGAAAAATCATAATTAGGAGAGCCTTAGAAAGGGTGTCCTGAAAATTAAATACCACTGCTGTTTTAGAAATTGTTGTGTAAAAGATTATTAAAATTTAATATTTGATTCCTGTAGAAACACTTAACTCAAAGAATTGGTGAACACCACAGCAAAATAAAATTCTGAATCTGGTCTCAACTTCTTATAACGTTCATCCTCAAGCAAGGATATAAATACATAAAAGGACTTTGTTTGTAATGTGAACACCAACAATAGATTTAACCCTTATGGCAGAAAAATTTTCTGTCAAATTTTCTGCTCCATGCAAGATTGGAAATTTTTGTAGGTGAAATAAAGAAACAGAAAGCTACTCAAAATGTTTTGGGATAAAAGTGAATTCCTCCCCAAACAAATAGAGAATGAGGAAAAAAGCAAGTATCTGAGGTTTAATGCTTTTTTTTTTTTTATACTAAACTGAACCTACTTTAAGTAATCAGCAGCTTCTTTTTTAATCAACACGAATTACTCCTCTACCATAGTACAAGACTTTGTATCTGCAAGATGAACTTTTTAGGACCATGACAGACCAAACCTGAGAAAAAGAACAAAGTCAAGTACAAACCCAATGGCTAAAGTAATACTCAAGAACTATGACAATTTCCCTTCCCTTTGTGGCTCTGCTGGCTCACGAGTTTAACTGCACATGAGTCACTTCATCTGAGCTTTATATTATTCATTTGTAAAATGGGGATAAAAATATTTGCAACCTCACAAAAACGCTGAAAGGTCTAAATAACATGTTTACAACTCTTCAGAATCATCTGATGGAAGATGCTATATAGCTGCTATTTATTATTAAGGCTGCTGTTATTCAGAACACTCGGCTGTGTTCAGCTAAACAAAAAAACACTACCAAAACCATCTTGCCTCCAGATCCAGCAATGAAAACATACTACAGTTTGAGACTTGCTGAAAATCAAACCAATAACATACTCTGAGAGCAAAGCTATTCTTGTTACACTACCTATTACCATCTGACAGTAAAATAGTATGAATAGGTAAAATAATATGAAAAATTACATTTCAGTAGAACTCTGCCAGAAGACTCAAGCCGAGGAGTTTGCAGTCAGAAAAGCAGCTTAGATAACATGCAGGGTAAACAAGACTCCTGATTTTTGCTTTCATCTTTGAGATGGTCCTTAGATATAACTGTTTTCTTCTTAAGGGTCTGCTCTAAGTTTTGCTGACAGTTTTCTTGCTTCCAGCCTGCTCCAGAACACCAACGACATAAAGATGAATGGTATCACATTAGGTAGATTTGAATTTCCTCTACAGTTCTGAACTGTGCAAAGAGAGGTTAGGGACAAATTCGTGGCCTTGATTAATTCTGTGAACAGGAGAGAATAAAGACACAAGAAGCTTAGTCTTCTGAAATTAATTAATATCATTACCTTGCACATACTAGGAGAAAAAAAAATCTAAAAAGAGGATAAATTATATGTGTATATATACATTTGAATATAAATATATAAAATGGCTGAATATAAATGAGAAGCAAATCAGAACTGAGAATCGCATTAAGTATGCTAGCTGACACCTGTCATCTACTCTTCAGAGTAAGTAAGGAATAATGGCTTTCTTCATTTAAAAATCAATAATGATGTTTCTGGTTTCAGCTTCGTTTTGGTTTTTTTTTTTTTCCATCAGTACCACACACTATACAAACAGACTTCAAATTGCTTTTGATTAAAAAGCCCTGTATTTAGGTATGAATCTTTAAAGGAACATTCCACTTCTAATTAAACCTGTCCTGAAACTTAATGAATATCAAAGTCTGTTTTGTTTTTGGTTTTTTTTGTTTGTTTGTTTGGTGTTTTCTTTTTTCTTTAAATCTAAGTAAAGGAGACACGAACTAAGGTAGAAACCTTTCTCTTCTAACAAATACACGAGCAAGAAATGCAATCCTCTTTCCCTAGTGTTAACTTGGGGAAGCAGGTGAAGTTCATGGTATCTCTACTGTGAGACCAGACAGACTGAATACAGAGAAGCCCAGTTTGAAAGGCACAGGTCTTCACATCAGCCTTGTTCTCGTAATTGAAATGAGCTGGTCAGTGCTTCAAACCTGTGTATCATTAGTTTTCAGGTATGCTAAAGAAAGACCACTAGCTATATCCACATTCAGAAAGAAAGAGCACAACAAGAATTCATTCTTAGCTACATTCTTATAATTTATTAATTAATAATTACTGCAGTAATTCTTCGTTTCTCACAGAAAAATATGATGAAGGTCTAAGGGAGGACAGGAAAGCCAGCCATGCACAGCCAGGATGCTGCAAAAGCAGCCACTTTTGTATTCATCAGACACATGGAGAATTTAGATTTCTCTAAAGTTGTTCTAGAATTTTGCTTAGGACAAGACTTATAATTAGAAACAGGCAAAGACTTTATAAGCACAGTGGTGCAACACGTGCCCTCTTTGTCTTAAATTACAATTTTGCAACTGTTTGCTTTGAGAGGAGATGTTTTCCTCACGGTCTATTTGCAAAACATCCTTCAATGGTCCAATACCTAAAATATTTATGGCTAACAACCCTCTCCCTTTAACCAGCTTCCTTGGGTTGTGAAAATACTACTAACTTGAGAAGAAAGCAATTCAATGAAGATAAAGGCTTCTTAGCTTTTCCCTATACTGACCAGTAAAAGAAATAAATACTGTTGAAATGTTAGAGAGACTACCTCCAAGCTTTCAGTAAAGACAGAGATGAAGAACATAGTCAAGGAACAGATTTTCTGGAGGACTCAGCAAATGGTAGGATTCGTATACAGAAACTGTTGTTTTTTTTTTTTACAGAATTAGGCTGATGGCCTAATTCCTTTTATGCACAACAATGAAAGTAGCCCAGCAATGCAGGAACCATTTCTCAAAAGCCACACCATGGATGCTGGGCTCCTGTAAAGCGGTAGGGAAAGACTACCGCACTTGCTGATTTCTGTTTCTCAGCAGTGCATGTCAGTGCACTTTCTCCTTAGAGACAGGGTTTCCTATCCGGCTGCTGATCTAGGAACTGAGAGGAGGAAGTTTATCTATCCCATTCCTGTTAGAGAAAATAAAAAGTAACAGGAAGCTTTAAAAAATAATTAATGTTTGAAGAAATTCTCCCCTAAAGCCAGTCTGTATTATTTTAAGTAAGTTGTTTGGTTTCTTTTCCTGATAATAGTATGTATTAAAGACTAGAAACAAGGCAGAAAAGTCCTTATTTAGGCTCACCTATTTAACAAAGAGTTGCTCTTTGAAGAGATTCTTGACAGGAACTAGGGAACCTGCATCTTCATGTTAAAATACCACAAACTATAAAAGCTGTCAAAGATTGATTGACAACTCCCTGCTTTTTGCAGCATTTTTTTTTTCCATATCTAACTCTGTGTATTTTACCAGGATACTTCAAGCTCAATCCTTTTTTAAAGTCTCAGCTGAAATGGCTCAAGTATTTTGTGGGAAAAATATACCATCTTAAATGAGCGTTTTTCAGGGCCTCCAAAGGCTGAGACAAATTCTTCCAAAAACTGCCACCACATTTGAAAGAGGTCTCTGCTGGTTTGCATCAAGGCCACGGAAAGGGCAAAGGATCTTTGCAACCAGGTACAGTGAGAGAAGAGTCAGAGGAGAAGGCAAAGACAAGCCACAAAGCAGAGGTCTGTGAATTTGGGCTTTATTATGTGGTTCCTGAACCTTTGTTTTCCTCACCTGTAAATATCTGGGAAAACACCCATTACTCTCTTTTATTCCCTTTACAGGCTGATTCCTCATGTAGTTTGGGTGATTTTGGCTATGACTTGGAAAACACAAAATATTATAACCATAATAACTAAAAGTGAAATAGGAATGTTTTTAAGTGCTCGACACAGGAATATAAAGCAAACCTGAACTGTGTTTGGTGCCTACATGACTACAAAATAAAAGGGTAAAAAATGTCTGTAAGAAAAAATTCTACCATTTCTTGATTAAAAAATAAACAACAAAAAACCCCAAACAAAACACCCAGTTACCCCACAAAATACCTCTCAAGTTAATTGCTTAAATTTTCTTTCTGTGCTGTTAGCTAATGAGGGTAAAGCATAGCTCTCACAAAACTTCACCTGCTCTGGAGCAGAGTATTTCAGAGGGAGAGGAGCAGAACAGGTCATATCCCTCCAGCACTGCACAAAAGGGAAAAGGGGAAATCAGAGGACATGGACAGGCTACTCCAGTAAAAAAGGACCACAGATAACAAGTTGGCAACATCCAGTTGGCTGCATCTGTAATTTGCTCCTCCTGTATACAATCCTGAGCTCCACAGCGTACTTTGGCACTGCAGCAGGGCATTAAGTGGCTGAATTCAGACCCTGCTAAGGAAACGGCAAGCTCCTGAGCCGCGGTGCCATGCCAAACGCAGAAGAGGCACTTGGCACAGAGGGGTGAGGGCAGCCGGCGATACAAGCACCCTGCGCTCTTATCTGCAAACCTCCGCTTCTGCCTTGGCTGATTACTGGGCCCTTCAAATGAGAACTAGATGGGCAGCAAATAAAATGAGGGGCATAATTGAAAACGCAGAAAAGGAAAGAGCAAATTAGTTCCTCCCAGTAGCTGTCTTGGGGGTAGGCCAGGGATACTTAGTCCAGCAAGGCTAACGCTGGAAAAGAGACAGAGATTTCTGACTAAGTTACTAGTCAGCTCCTCTTTCCCTTCCTGTAGCCCATTCCAGCTGGCTCACCTTCCCTGGCAGATTTAAAATACTTCTGGTCCGCTTCACAAGGGGAGTGGGGGAACTCTAACATAAAGAATCAGCATAAACCTACTTGAAGAGAAATAGACACTGATGAAGTAACTAGGCCACATTAACCCATGTGTCCTCTAAAATATGAAGGTATGAACCAGCATTTAGAAACCAGTCATGGGCTAGTTAGATGGAAAATATTTCACTAATGTGAAAGTTACAGGAGATGCTATAATCTTTGATTACCCCTGAGGCCATAACAAACTCAGAAGGAAGCATATGAATTGCTGATTATTTTCTATGATGATAGAATGTGAGAAGTTGCTGATAGTGCTTTTGTGCAGACTGACAGGTCCCTGGCTGCACCCCTGCGACTAAATTTGAATCACGTAGTGCTGCTCTCATTTCAGGACAAGGTACAAAGCATTGGAGTTTTGAGATTTTTTTTTTTTCTGGAGACTATACATCCTTTACAGGGAGATGCAGACAGTGATCATTTAGTTTGCCTTGCAAGATAAATCCTGACTTTCAGCCACTTTAGCGCATGCATCATGATAACCTTCCATGATGTGATCACAAAGCATCCTTTCTTCATTCTGTCCACAAGATGGATGACATGAGAAAATGAATCAGGAAGGTGCAGAGAAAGAATGGTACAGAAGGTGAAAGCCAGTGAGTGTAAAATTCAAGATTACGTTATATTAAACGCACTGTGGGGACCAAATTAAAATTACTGTGCAATCTTTGATTTCCACTGACTTTATGCACTTGACTTTGAAGGCTTACAGATCTTTAAACATAATCAATATGCAAGAAGTTACATGTTAAGGAATCATAAAGTCATTTTAGCATGCTAATAAAGGGCTCTACTTAAACAGTACCTTTTCATAGATCATTTGCTCCGAATTGGAGGTACCAATTTGGGAAGTTCCTATAATGCTGTCTCCCATTCTGCTATAAACAAGAATATTTTAAGTAATACCAGCCACGAATTTGATTCAAGCTATGCATTTCAGGCAGAGGAGTATGAATAACTGAGCAAGAGCTTTTAGAACTTGATGTCAGGACAAACATGCTGTCACCTTTGGATCTGCTGCTGCAGCACTTCTGAAAGAGGGATTTGTCCTGTGCAGCAACTCAGGTTCAGGCCGTGAAAGCCTGATCATGTTCTCACAAAACCATTTACTGGTGCTGTAAAAAGACCAGGAAAGAAGAGAGCACCTAGTCTGCAACACCTCTCCACTCGAAATCCTCCTTTCTGCACTTAGATGATCCCTTTCTGGCTGATTTGTTGAAACAAAAAGGCATCCTTACTGAGGAATAAAGGCACATATCCAAGGAGTTAGTGCAATCATTCCCGAATTAATTTTTCCTATATAATAAGCAAGTCCTAAGGAACAAAGATAAATTTAGTTGGGGTATGAACTGATAAGTACTATACATACGCCCACAGCATTTTTAGAACTAGTAATGCTTTTAGGAGAAACAGAAGGGAGGAAGCATTTTGAACTAAATCACACAATTCCGTCAAGAAAATAAGATATGATTGGGGCAGGCATTTCTTTTAAAAAAATCAGGGTCTGCTCAGTGCTTCATCTGAAAGTACCCCATGTGGAGAGAAGCAAGTGATCAGAACACTTTCACAAATGAAATGGGAACACTGATGTTTCATCTGGAGCATCACAGGTCTTTCCAGAACTGAAAACTGTCAAAGTTAACTATGTAAGAAAGGGTTTACCCCAGATTTTAAATATAGTTCCATAAATAAGAGAAATTCTTTTGGAAACACTGTAAGGGGTTCCTTTAAAAATGTTTGTAGTTAATACATTTTACCTTGCCCTGGTAGTTCTTGTATCAAGTTACTAAGCAGAAACTTTTCTTTTTTCAGGCCACTGAAATTAAGTTAGAAACCACCTCGTGGCAATGTTTAGAAAAATGTTTCTATACCTGACTGCCACTGAAAATGAACAGGTGGATCCAAAGAAGTTTTCTCTTGAGGCCACATTTCTTTCTGCCATGTTCAGTGAACACACACAAGCATGAACGGCGGCCCTGGCGTGTGCTGCAGGGTCCCCTCAGTCCTGCTGAAGGCAAAGAGACTGAGTGCTGCACACTAGAGGTTTCACTCTCTACAGTCCTTGACAAGTCCTCTTGTGAGTGAAGTGCGTAGTTTTCCTGATTGCTCCATAAGGCAAATGATGGCTTTTTGGGGGGAAAGGGACAAAAAGCTCTTCCAATATTCTGCTCCTGCACAAGATGAAAAATTAAGGCACTTTGGATGCCGCATACAGTATGGGTCAACTGGACTTAGCTTCTACTCACTCAAACTTATCTTCTGGAAAAAGGCTTTTTACAAACACACTTGCCTCAACACTACAGTGAAAAAGAAAAAAAAAAGGATTATATATACACAAACATAGAAATCTACATTTTCAAAGGTTGCGCCAAGTCAGAAAGAAAGGAAGTGCATGACAGCTGGTGTTCACTGCGCCCGTCAGTAGATAACCATGAATGATTTAGTTTTCCAATGAGCTTTAAAGTCCATTGTAAGACTGTTAGGGAAAATCAATACCTGCAAGATAAATGGTGAAGTCTGTGAATTAGAAATAGAGTGGTACTGAACCACTGTTCCTCAGAAAGTAGAGTTTAAACGTGCAGTGTCTGTGATGCATAGCAGTGTGATTTTATATCATTATCAAGAATTCCAAGGGAGGACATAGACAATGAGTTGACAATATTTGCCAGTTATCCCAGGCTTCTTTTTTTAAATAATACCCATAGAAGTTTGGAGAGGAATGACAGGTGTAAAGGATAAAAACTCTGGGAATTAGTCACATAGAATGTAACACAGATAAATGTAAACTAGTGTACATAGGCAAAACCAGTCTAAATATCCAAATTAACCTGTCTCTAGAGGTTACTGCAACTCAGAAATTCAATAATACCACCAGTAAGCAAATGACGTTGGTTAACTCTACAACTACAGCATCCCTAAAGAAAAGGTTCTCCGAGTCTTTATGTACAGTTCTATGAAAAACCTATAAAACCAGTGCAACTGGAAAGCAGACAAATTAATAACAAAATTCTCAAATGTAATAGAAAGAGGATGGAACATGAATATGAATTGCATGATGCCTAGAAGATGAGAATGACACACTGCTTTCTTAACATTGCATAGAGTTTTGGTCCTGCACTTTAAACATACCTAGATTTTTTTTAATCTTTTATCTCTTTGTGCATGTGCACATACCCCCTCTAATCTATACACATGCACATACCCACATTTCGTTCATAAATGCACAATTTTCACATATACATTTTGCAATGAATTAGTAATATTTGCTACTGTTTATAATACGTGTTGGGCTGCTGCCATTTGAAAGAAGCTGTCTGATACGTTACCTCATAACCATCCCAAGGCACTGTGTGCCATAGCACAAGGTCTGTCAGCAAGATGTATTTGCAAGTCATGGAAAAAAAAACAACCCTCTTGCTGTTTTAACTTCAAACAGAAGGTGAGTTTGCGAAAGGAAACACTTGGCAGTGCTTCAGCTGATCACTGTCTGGCGGTGGTGACGCTGCTTCCCTTTACATCCCCCCCACAATCGCAGTGACAAGTGCGACGCTGTACAGTTCAGGCAACGGTCACATACGAACAGATCGTACTCGTTGACTTGGCAGAAATGACCCAGAGCAGTTTCCTTCTTGTTGCTATTAGCTTACTATTTGCCAACTCATTCCATGCTCCACACATGGAAACCTGAGTGGCAACATGTTTTTGGTGTACTCAATGCATTTAAGAGATTAATTAATTAAACAAATTATAAAGTGCGATAGCAAAAAAGCATTTTGATAACATTCAAAGCTATTTATGAGCTGTTAAAGAAGTGAGAACTACAGAAGACAGAATTTTTATTATTGCTGCTCTGATAAACATGGAGAACTATAGGAGCATTGAGCATTATTTTAGCAATAACAATATTTTTGCAAAAACCCAAGATGCTTTACCATAAACTAAAGTTAGCAGGTTCACATTTTTCACATTGGCTGGTTGCGCAATTTTAGATTTTATTGTTATTATACAGAACTAACAAGATCCTCCAGTCGCTTCACTGGCTGTAATAGACTTCGCTTGATTCACATCAGTGGAGGATCTAGGCTTTACCTGTCATACCTGTTTTTCCATTAGCTTTTGCTTTGTCTTTTTTTACAGCACATGGAAACGCACATGCCTAGGTGAATGTTCAAAATTATTCTATTGCTCATTAAACCTTTATTGTGGAGGTTTTTTTTCCACTGTGCAAACACCACCCCAACAGAACAAGTTATAGCAGCTTTCCAATACCTACAGGGGGCCTACAGGAAAGATGGGAAGGACACTTCAGCAGAGAGCATAGTGATAAGACGAGGGTTAATGGCTTTAAACTGAAAGAGGGGAGATTTAGATTAGATCTTAGGAAGAAATTCTTTATTGTGAGGATGGTGAGACACTGGAACAGGCTGCCCAGAGAAGCTGGGGATGCCCCCATCCCTGGAGGTGTTCAAAGCCAGGCTGGATGGGGCTTTGAGCAACCTGGTCGAGTGGGAAGTGTCCCTGCCCATGGCAGGGGAGTTGGAACTAGGTGATCTTTAAGGTCCCTTCCAACTCAAACCATTCTATAATTCTAAGTTAAAAAAGCATTGGCCTCATTCATTGGGTTGAATGGGTATCACTCAGTTTTTTGCACAAGGGAACAGCAACCACCACAGCACAGACAAAAAAGGGTTGTCTAAAATTGTGTCAGCATTGCATTCTTTTAAGGCAGCTTCAATACTGGATATTAGAACTGGCTTGGAAAGCATACAGTGTAACTAAATGTGGAAACACCTTTACTTACTGTGTTAAAATTTGGGAAGAATCCAACAGCAGAGCTGCTGTCCACAGGGAAGGACATAAAGGGTTTGATATCCAGGGAAGGCTGCATCATCAAGGTAGGTGTGCGCACAAGGGTGGGAAGTGTAGTAGTGCCTGCCAAGAGCAAACAAAACCAGGAATTCATAGTATTCTCCTTTCCACATCACACACAGTATAGCTATCTCTTGCTGCCACAACTGCCAAGAAAAAAATAATACAGAGAGGCAATAAAGTGGCTCTGTAGGAGTTAATATCATTAAAAGAAACCTATTTCCACACACTACAGATGAGGCAGAGCACTTCCCTATGGCCACGGATACTCAGATGCTGAAGAGGAGACATATGGTATATAAATCACACTGGCAGGTAGAATAAATCCTTTCTAAAGCTGAAAAATTCTCCTGTGCCAAAAAGGCCAGGATGGGCGCCCGTGAAAGTCAGATGCTTTTGCAATTCACGGTTGCCTGTTAGATCAGCTAGTACAGACAATACATGCAAGCTGAAACCGAGAGGTTTGTTTCCAAATAGTGAGCTGCGCATTTATTTCTTCCTCTTCTGGCAGCATCTGTAACTATCAGGTGCTGCACAAACATTATTTCACCTAACTTTAAAAAAAAATCCTTCTGTTTTACAGTGCAAGGCAAATACTAGAAAACAGCCAACAATTAAATAACCAGATAGCACATAAACGAACACAACTCTTTCCATGCCATGCAAACCAGCATTTTCTTAATTGGAACCCAGACCTTTCTCTCCAAACAAGAGCTTCCCAGAAATCTACATGCTGAATTCTTTCTGTATACACTTGAGAATCATTCCCCAGCAAGACCCCAAAGGAACGGGAAGACACAGATGTCCACATATTCATTTTTAACTAGCTATCTGCCCTATTCACACAATAGAGTGCCTAGCACACAGCTTCCAGCTATGCCTGTGGGAGTATTTTTTTCCCCCGGAATCATACAAAATAGATTTCAAATAAAATTTCCCTCATTGAAATAAAAAAATGCCAAAATAAATTTAAAAAAATAATCTCAGTTTCTCCTTCCTGGGTTGAATAAATAATTCAACACTGACTGGAGCAGGCACTGGAACACGAGTGTCCCACACCTCTAAAGCAGGGTGAGTCACTCTCTGCCTCTCCTTCCTCTGCCAGAATTTCTCCATAATTGCCTCCTTCTCCCACTCACTGGTGGCCAGCACATCAGGCAGAAGCATAACAGTCCTCTTAGGAGTTTCTCTGGTCTCAAGCAGAGCTGACACAATACCTACGCTTTTCCTCATAGAAGTTGTCTGAGTTTTTTTAACTCAGTCAAGAAGGCAAAAACAATGCCAAACAAAACCACAGAAAAGGAGAAAAGTAAACAAGCAACTTTCCCTTTATTCTCCCATGAAATCAAATCATTTGCATCTACTTGCAAGATGCCAGGCAATCCATACGGGCTGCCTGAGTACCAGTCTTCCATTAAGGGATCTGCCTTTCTCCCTGTTAAGTACATGCAAAATTGAAGGCAGAGTAGAAATTTTCCTCCTTTTCATCTCATCACCTTGCCTCCATGGACACAATTTCAAACCCATCTTACAGTATCTAAGAGTAAAACTGAGTTCAGAAGCCAGATGGGGCTGCATGGATTTTTTGGACGACCAAACACTTATAACTAGCCCTGAGCTCAAATTTTGTAGATGCTGGAGAGACAGTAATTTTGAGCACAGCTGCAGCACAGTAAACATTATCTTATGGGCTAGCAGATGAATAGCAGGCTATAATCTATTCTCTGTTTCTTCTATAGGAAAAGCGTGTTGTTTACAGAAAGATGGGTCTTTGAAAACAATGGAGAGAGAACTGTTGAACATCATCCGAACTGAGCTGCACAACTTGAAAGGAAAAGTATGCCTGAGACACCTTCCCAGACTATTTTCTCCCTTCTCCTTCCCCAATAGTTTCATAAATGTAAGGTTTGTTTCTGCATAAGCCCATGAAATTCATTGACAGTTGTGCTTAATTAACTGTAAGTCAAAGCTTATTCAAGTGGAGTCACAAACGTCAAAAAGCTAAAGGCTAACATGCCCATAGTTTCTTCTTCATATCCACAATGAAAACAATGCAGGAAATAGGAAAGCAATGTGTCAGAGGATTTATCCAAAGAAGACATCTTCAGCTGCAAAAATAATTATTATTTCACTAGCTGGTTCTGAAACAGTAGATTTACATAATTTGTATTTCAGAGTTGTATTCAAACAGCAGCTATGTTGTATTCAGTTACCTAAAGTCTATAAAGTGCCATTATCAATCTAACGTCTACAAGTTTCTCTCTTTTAAGTTCATAAGCAAGATCCATGAAGTTAAAAAAGACCTGTCCTCTCTTTACATATACATACTTCAATGAAGCTATGGCTACATATTTTAACTAAATTTTGAAGAAAAAATATAACAGAATAGAGTTAAACTATGACTGACATTTAAAATGAGAGTTAAGCTGGGTTTCTGATACTGTCCTTAACCAAGGTACAGAAAACATTTGGCATAAAGGTTTTAAAAATTAAAAAACAATTAGCATCCTCCTGCAAACAGTGCAATAGTCTTTCCACTGTTGGCTGAGTACACATCATTTCATGCAACAAAGACATTTGAAATCTGCTTGCAGTTTTGAAGTCCATGGTGTTTCTGCTGCCAGAGTAATACATGACCAGTAGACGAGGACACATTTGGATTCCGTACCAAACAGAAAACATACACACCTACCACACTGATTAGTGGAGGCATTAATAATAAGAGATTTGTTCACTTCTGATTGCCATTTTATTACTTCAACTATTGTCAATCAAATACCAGTGACCCTGTTTGACTGAAGTTTGATTTTCAGACCCACCTTTGAAAGCCTCTGGAATAATGATCAGATAAAGATGACCTAAACTACAGGTAGAAGCACTTCAGGACAAAATCATCACACCAAACAGAACAGGGCACGGTTTTACACTGGCATTACTTCTAAAGGTCAAATAGATTTTCAGCACCACTCCACCAAATCTGTATGCAGACCTGAGCTAAGCAGGAATACTGGCACAAGAAAGATGTAGCTGACAAGCTTCATTATCTTCATAAATTTAACAGATGTTTACCATTTCATTAGCATTTTAATGATAAAGACAACTTACCATGTCAAACACAGATTGTTTTAAACTACTTGTAAATCTTTGGCATAAATATAACTGATCTTTTTTGTAAACTCATTTGCTCATTTCAGCTTCATAATTTTTAAACAGTATTTTACCTTTGCAACTTCAATTTTGACTCCCACAGCAGGCGTTACCTATGTACTGGAGATGCAAGCACAGACAGACTGCCAAAATGCACTGATCCTCACTGGTCCCTTTTACGCTTGTCTATGAGGAGGAAAAAAGGTTTTCATCTGAGCATATGATCCAAAATGTCCCATTTTATTAAGATTTTTTCCTCCTCCTCCACATATGTATCTCAAAAACACGTACGTATCCCTGTGTAACAGGTACTGTTCCTCTTTGATCACGTACATACGGTTTCACTCACACCACAACCCACTGGGCCACTGATGTTTTTGCAAAGGTTATGAAAGGTTGTCATCTTTACCCAAATTTTATCTGCCTCTAAGAAAAAAGGGCACATAATTAATAGATTAAGCAATGAAAGTGGCATTTGGGGGAAGCAAAAGTCTTATATCTGTCACTCCCATGGCAAGACGGGGCCAGTGAGACCTGCTTTACCCAGGAGTCAGAAAGGGGGCCCATGACACCAGGACTCGAGGAGTCTCTACCAACAACTCCCCACACACACACCACAGCTCTTTTGCAGCTTCACATAAAAACTGCAGAAGCCAAGGCTGGCAGGATCACAGTTTTGGCAGAGGCAATCACAGTTAACTTTTGCCATGGTTAACAGTCACTGCTCATCTTTGTCAAGTAAACGCAGTGTCAGGTTCAGTCAAATCTAAGCACGCAATTTCTCCCTTTGCACCTTCCTGAAAACTATTTGTGAAAATATTACTTCTGTGATTTTCTCCCTAAGTGTTTTTCTTTATCACTGACAAACACACACACACAAAAAAAAAAAGGTGTAATGTCTGCACAATAACTCCTCTGAGTTTGGTCAATATTAGATCATTACACAAAAAACCCAATTCCACCACAAAACTTAGTCATCTAAAACACATTTTGTGAACAATTTCAGCATACTTAAAGAAATTAATTACTTTCCCAACTTGAAAGCATGCTCTAAAATATCTTCATTAAAGGCAACTATAAAGAAATCTAAAGCCATACTCAAGTCTCTCCCCTTTTTCTGTTACCTAAAGATGTTACTACAATGTTTTAATCCTCTCATCCAAAGAAGCAGTCCACACTCAGAACGAATTCATTATGGACTGCAGCTACACTGTGCACAGCCACCCTGCCTTTAGACCTCAACATTACCATCTCCATTTAGAGTGTTTTCCTTCAGAGCTCCAGAAGATGGAAGACCAGACAGGACATATTTGAAACAGCTCCCTGGAAGGATTCTGAGATAATTCTGCGTGTGCTCATCTATGAGCTTCTTCTGGGAGCCTACAGTTTCAGTACAGTCTATTAATTTGTCAGTGGAAGTTTTGAACACTGTCAGAAATATTTACTTCAGCATGTAGCTCAAAAAACAGTTTTATAAACAGGTTAGAGCCAGAGGTAGTATCTAGGCTTTCATATTGAATAAAAATCTCTTCAGCTCTATTGCCTATGCCTTGCAAAAAACTAAAAAAACCCAAAAATTCCACCAACACCAAAAAAATCCCAACTTGCACAAGACTTCCCTACATTTGCTTGTATGCAGCTTTATGGGAAGATTGGCACAATGAAATTATGTTTATAAAAAAACCTCCCACCTAACTACTTTTTTCCCTTCTATTTGATGCCCCCATTGCATCATTCTCCAGATCTATCTGCTTTCACTACAATTTCTTTTCCTCATAAATGACAGGTAAAAACCAATCACTTGCAAATCATTCCATTTTGTAGTTTAGGTATTTATGACAATAGTCTCTGAGATCTTCCCAACACTTAATGTAAATATTAGTCTTTTTTCCTTCTCAGTATGATCAGTTTACAGGATTCAGAAATTTTCTAATTTTGTTTGTTTAGTGACAGCTATACATGGGTATTAGAGAATTTCATGTGTTTCTGCTTATGCCTAACATAAACTGCTAAAACCAAATTAAGTGCAAGTAAAATAATTCTGTTTCTGAACAGCAGGTGTTGCTATCAAAAATGCTTTAAAAAAAGCTATTCTAGAAGTATTCCATTAATAATATTCATGGAGGTGAACCTTAATACATTCTCCCCTCTTAAATAAAAAGCAATGTGAATAAGTACAGCATTTTAGTAAGTTTTTTTTTCAGGATTCACTCAGCAGAACAAACATTCCTTCCTTATAATATGGTATTATGATAAATGAGACTTATGATACCCCATAGGGATTCCAGTCTGTCAAAAGTAAAGTAGTCAAGGAGAGATAAGACCATTACCTAAACAGGTTTTCTCAAACAACAAATTAACAGGATCCTAAGAGATAACTCACTATCCAGGCAACTTATTTTTAAAAATAACTTGAAGCAGAAGCCCAGCATACATAAGACATGGCACAGCCCCTGGCTTACAATAGAAAAAATGCTAACAACAACTCTGCCCCCAGGGCACCATACAAACTAACTCACTAATGAATGAAGATGCAGCTCCTTTGGGAGTTGATAAGATTACCACCAGAGCTACTGATACACATGCATCTTTTAAAACTTGTAGAATGCACTGAATTCATACCTCTTAAACATTATTCAGATATAAATGAAGGAGTCAGACCTTCCATTGACTTACTAATGGATTTAAAAAGCACGAATTATACGTGACCATCCATGATTGGCAAATAAAAATGGATAAATCCTCAAAAGATGGGGATTTTTTCAGAAGCCACAAGGAAAGGCAGCAAGAACTGGTGTAGAGGTTGTGGCTACTCAACAGCGCCAAGCAAGAACCACTCTGCGTAACACTCATAAGACATGCAATACGAAGGCATTAGTCCAAGTCTAGCCTTCCATAGCAATGTATGGATACAAAACGACATGCCAAATATTTTGCATGCCATTCTAAGTTTATTTTTTCAGTAGATGTTTCAGCAAACCCAGAGTTTGCAACATACAAATTATCTATATATTGTACAGTTTAAGCTCTTTGTGCTCAAGAATGACTTATCTAAAAACATGTCAGATTATGAAAATAATTCACTCCCTACAAATTAAAACATGATTTCCAGTATGCTTGAGCATGAACTTAGTATTTGCATTATTATCCATCTAGAAATAAATGTTCTATGAAGGCATGCTAACAGAGTTACATATTCTCCTTTTGTATAAAATCAGATACCGTGAAATGAGGTATTTCTACATTGCAAATACATGTTGGATTCTACCAACTTGGTCAATACCAAAAATAAATTGAAATCTGGTGCTGCTGAAATGAATGGAAGCTTTGGCATTTAATCAATCCAAAATGTCAACCGTCACTTACTTACCTAATATTGATAATTATATATAGTTCATTTACAATCAGAAAAGAATTATAGCTATATATTGCATGTATTTCACATAAGAATTTTGAAAATAAAAATATAAACCTACTTGTACTTACAAGTAAGCAAAACTTCATTAGAACAGACCCTTTCCCATTGAAAATTAGGGGCTGACTTGGAATTACTTTAACTTCCATGAACTGTTAATATTCCTCTGCCTATCTAATTATTTTCCATCTCCAATGTCTTATGGTTGAAGGATGTTCATTTAAAAAAACAAAAATGTAGACTACATATAATAAATACTATGTATATACTTGATATGAAGACAATAATGGAAAAGCTGATATTGAAAACCACTATTAATATAATATTAATATTCAAAAGAACTGTGTAGATTTTTATTTCCTTAATCTCTACATCTAGTACATCAAAATCACAGAGAACAAATATTGATTTCTATTGGGGGGGGTGTGTAGAGGCATAATAACAGGAAACTGGAAATTCAGTATTTTAGAGACAAATACATCAAAACATTAATCAAGAAAAATCTCATTCTCCTTGCAGTTGTACTGCATTTCTAATATTTTGCAATAAAAACCAGAAATCCCCGTAGTTTTTGTACAGAAGATTCCAGAACAGGTAGAGTGGGAAGGCAAGTCCAATAACCCAATAATTAGAAGCAGAACAGATTATCTTGCATTTTCCTTAAATAACTGTTACAATTGCCTAATAATAACATTTGGGAGAGACCTGTTTCCCCCTGGATTTGCAGAATGTGTGACTCACACTGCTGTCCTCTCTCTCCTTTAGCCGTCACTCTTATATTCTGGCAGCTGAGAAAGGACTTGCACACCTGCACAATATACAGCCTAAATTTTACAGCAATTGTGCTATACTGTTCCACACATTTTTTTGCAGTATTTATATTCCCAAGTCAAGTGAACTCCAGAAGTACTATACTAGTATCAAAGCATGTTTGTTAGCATTGGCTCCTCATCAAGTCTAAGCAATTAAATAAATGATGGAACATCCTTCACTATATTTAGAAGAAACATGCTGGCTGCAGTACAACTGCAATTTGCTATTATCTGTTGGTAGTATGGAAATATTTGTCATTAGTTTCTTAAAAGAGCTAACTCTCTAGACTTCTAAAGCAACCAAGACAATTTGTTTGACTGGAAAGCAGAGTGGCACATGATAGCTTAACACCATCAAGCTCAGTAAGTTGGATTTTATTCTAATCAAACAGTGACAGCTATTAATAAATGCAATACTCCTGCCTGCATTAAAGTCAGCTGGAGCTTTGCAGTCTATCCCAGTTTCTTTTTCTCAGAATCTTCTGGCTTGCTCAAGCCTCTCCCTCTGGTATCCACAGCCTGAGCGAATAGCTCTGCCCCCTCCTCTGTTCTTATCTGCTTCTAGGAAACGCTGCTTTGGAGTTGTTTTCGCTTTGAAGTTTTCCAACTATGACAGAAAAAACAGCTGCGTCTTTTTCAGCTCTCTATTCTCTTGCCATCTGCACTAATGTAGATCTTTCTGAAATCCTTAGGATCCTTTTTCTTGATTTATTCAAACCAGCCCCCCCCTTGCCTTTTCCACTCTTCCAACACAAAGGCACAGTGAGAGAGGGTATTTGCTTTTGTGCAGTCACCCTTAACTAAAAGCACGACACCACCACATGCCTACTGAAGCCACAATCTCGGCCACAGCATGGTGCAACTTATGTGCCAGTCCCTGTTTTTTTCGGCAGTGTGTATTCTTAGGTGCACGGCATCAAGCCTGTGAGTGTCCCAGGACAAAGCACTGCACTTGCCTCTCAGTTCAGGATTCTAACTTAACACAATGTTCCATTACAAACTGAAGCTTCTCTACTAAGCAACAGGAGCAAAAAAACCCCAAAGTATATTACCTTAAAAGTTTCATAATCTGGGATATGGGACTTGGTTGCAGTTAGCTTTTTAGAGAGCCTGTTATCACTTCACCTTTCATATAACCTGATGTTTCTCAAAATCTAACTCTTGTCCTGAATTCTCTCACCACTGAGCTCATCATCTAACCCTCAGTGAGCCTCAACACAGACTTGCTTTCAGGAGGTACTGCGTTGTTATCCACTAAAACCAAACAAGTCTATCACCAGGAATGCTGTCGGGTGACCATTTTGTTATTAGTCGGTCAAAACCATTATGCCTTAACTTTTACATTTGGGGGGGTTATGTCTGCTGCTGGCTTCTCTCTCCTTATTCCACTTCAGTACTCCAACACACCGGTTCAACAACGCTGTGCATAAAGGTAATAGGGGTCTATACCCATATGCATCCTCACAGATGCGTCTAATCACTTAACCACATTAAACAACTTCCAACTCTCTTAGAAGTCATTATAGCTCAGAGAACTTCATGCCTCATTTGCTTTTTCCACATAGTAAGACAATCACCTCTACAAAACACAGTTACGTAAGTTGCTTATTGCTTTCTTTTCTTAAGTTCTTCTATTAGCCGTTGTTGCAAAGTGGTCTATTGAAACTATTTACAATGGAAACCAGGATCTTTCCTGAATGAAATAAAGTTTTCACAGAATCATAGAATCTTTAAGGTTGGAAAAGACCCTTAAAATCATCAAGTCCAACTGTTAACCTAGCACTGCCAAGTCTACCACTAAACCGTGTTCCTAAGCACCACGTCCACATGTCTTTTAAATAACTCCAGGGATGGTGACTCAACCACTTTCCTAGATAGCCCGTTCCAACGTTTGATAAGCCTTTAGGTGAAGAAATTTTTCCTAATACCCAGTCTAAGCCTCCCCCGGTGCAACTTGAAGCCATTTTCTCTTGTCCTATCACTTGTTACTGGGGAAACAAGATTGACCCCCACCTCGCTGCAACCTCCTTTCAGGTAGTTGTAGAGAGTGATAAGGTCTCCCCTCAGCCTCCTTTTCTCCAGACTAAACAACCCCAATTCCCTCAGCCACTCCTTATAAGACTTGTGCTCTAGATCCCTCCCCAGCTTTGTTGCTCTTCTCTGGACACGCTCCAGCACCTCAATGTCTTTCTTGGAGTGGGGGGCCCAAAACTGAACACAGTATTTGAGGTTCAGCCTCACCAGTGCTGAGTACAGGAGGACAACCACTTCCCTAGTCCTGCTGGCCACGCTGTTTATGATACAAGCCAGGATGTTATTGGCTGCCTTGACCACCTGGGCATACTGCTGGCTCATATTCAGCTGGCTGTCCACATATCCCCCCTGGTCATTTTCTGCCGGGCAGCTTTCCAGCCACTCTTCCCCAATCCTGTAACATTGCATGGGGTTGTTGTGACCCAAGTGCAGGACCTAGCACTTAGCCCTGTTGAACCTCATACAGTTGCCCTTGGCCCATCAATCCAGCCTGTCCAGGTCCCTCTGTAGAGCCTTCCTACCCTCAAGCAGATCAACACTCCAACCTAACTTGGTGCTGTCTGCAAACTTACTGAGGATGCACGCGATCCCCTTGTCCAGATCATTGATAAAGACACTAAACAGAAGTGGCTCCAATACCGAGGCCTGGGGAACACCACTTGGGAACAGCTGCCAACTGGATTCAACTCCATTCACCACCACACTTTGGGTCCGGCCATCCAGCCACTTTTTTACCCAGCAAAGAGTACACCTGCCCAAGACATGAGCAGCCAGTTTCTCCAGGAGAATGCTGTGGGAAACTGTGTTAAAGGCTTTACTAAAGTCTAGGTAGACAATACCCACAGCCTTTCTCTCATCCACTAAGTGGGCCACCTTGTCATAGAAGGAGATCAGGTTAGTCAAGGAAGACTTGCCTTTCACAAACCCATGCTGACTGGGCCTGATCACCTGGCTGTCCTGTACATGCCGTGCGATGGCACTCAAGAAGATCTGCTCCATCACCTTCCCTGGCACTGAGGTCACACCAACAGGCCTGTAGCTCCCCAGAACCTCCTTGCAGCCCTTCTTGTAGATGGGCATCACATCTGCTAACCTCCAGTCAACTGGGACCTCCTTGGTTATCCAGCACTGCTGATAAATGATGGAAAGTGGCTCCCTCAGTACCCTCGGGTGGATCCCATCTGGCCCCATAGACTTGCGTGTGTCTAAGTGGTGTAGCAGGTCGCTAACCATTTCCCCTTGCATTATGGAGGCTTTATTCTGCTCCCTGTCCCTGTCTTCCAGCTCAGGGGGCTGGGTACTATTAAAGACTGAGGCAAAGAAGGCATTAAGTATCTCAGCCTTTTCCTCATTGTTTGTCACTATGTTTCCCACTGCATCCAATTAAGTATGGAGCTTCTCCTTAGCCCCTCCTTTTGTTGTTCATATATTTATAGAAGCATTTTTATTGTCTTTTACAGCAGTAGACAAATTAAGTTTCCCTGTTGGCTCCTGTTACCTCAGGAGCCCATAAGACTCATAAGCTCATCTCCATAAGACTTCAAGTGTGCTGTAGCACAGACAGCATGTCTCAGACCAACAGGCTGAGGGCCCTCCCTTTTCCTTCCAATGAAAATTTTCAATTTTTCAGAAATTTCAAAAGAAGTTTGAACATTCAGTCCACCCCCTTTCTATCCAAAAAGTCACAATTTCAGTCACAATCTTCCCCTTAGTTGCTATCATTTCCACATTCAGGTACACACTTTTACAAGAACTGCTATCTTTCTGTTTAGAAATAAGAAACAAGACAGGGAAGAATGGCAGATTTAAAAACCTTCGTAACATTGTCTATGTAGCTTACGTTCCACATTGAATTTAACTGCTCTTCCACAGCATAGGGCACGCAGCATGCAAGCGCCCACCCAAAAGAGGGCAAACGTGAAGGTAGCAGGCAGATTTATCACACAGGCAGCTTAAGTTAAGTCCTAAGACTGGTTTATCAAAGAAATTTGCAGATGACTTAGAAGTAGTTTAAAGAAAAACAAGAACTATTTGATAATTTCCTAGTTAATACTACAGAAGGAAAAGGCTTCTCCTTCCCAAACTTCTCTAATTCTTCCTGGTGCTCTATCTGCTGCCCTTAACTAAAGCTACAAAACTATCTTCTTACTGGATCTGGAGGATTTCAACTTTCTCCTAATCAGATGGCATACCACATCTCCTTCTTTTCAGAGCCTACTTTCATAAAAGTCACAGCCGGGGACAAGTCAGAGCTCTATTTCTTGAGCTCTAAAAGTTACCAGTGCACCCTGTTGCACCGTACCTGGAAACACAAAAAGCACAAGAGACCTCATCCCACTCAAGAAAGTAGGAGGCAGACTCAGCACTTCTCTCACCTGAAAATACAAATAAAGGTACTTTAACCTGACTGTGAAAAGATCACAAAAGTTGCATTTCCTGACCAAACTTCTTTACAAATGGAAGACAGATACTACAAGTTCACCAGTGCCTTACAATATTCAGAAGTTGCAGAGTTTTTTGATATGAACACACAACTATGAATCATTTTAGCAAAGCAAAAGCTCAATAAAACACAGACCACATAGTCCCATAAAGGCTTCTCACTGTTAATCAGTGCCATGATGCTTACCTTAGTCCCTAAGGTTAAAATTCACCTCCTCTGCAGCATTTAAACATACACACAGCACAAGACCCAGAGATAAATAATCCTTTCATTTCAACATGGTGCTTTTATGATGTTAGGTGCTATGAGACAGTGGGCAAGCAGCAAGCCTGAACAAGTCCGGGCTGCTGTAATTGTGTGCTTAGCTTTAATTACCCTTGAGGAGAGTGTTCGCAACCTGACTCCAGAGGGAGGGCAGCCTGCTATTGACATCATCAGATCAAATAACTGATAAACTGTATTTCAGTAGTATTTTCCCTGTTGCTATTCTTAGAACTAAAGTGAGGTGTTACTGTTTTAGATGGCTATCTGGCTGCTACAGAGCTGAATTTTAAATAACTTCTGAGAAAAAAAAATTGTGTCTGCTTGAATTTTTTTTAAGTTCATAAAGGGGACATTAGAGCACAGGGCTACAGACAGTGCGGTGTCATGACATTCACATGATCAAAGTCCACAAATCCTGACTCTCCTGAATTAAGATGCACTGCTTAACTTATTCTCAAAGTCAATATTGATGACTAAGTAAGAACTTGAAAATTTATAAAACTAAAATATGTGCTATCTACCCTCTCTTACACAGGGAGGAATGAAGGCCATAGATTTCCAATTAACATATCTGTTAACACTGAACATTAATTAACCACTGGTATCTGACTAGAAACCTTATTCTGCTTTTGGGTGCAGCAGCGCACCAGCCCTGCCAGGGCTGGACCATAAAGACTTTTGATACTGTTATGTTTTTCAAAGACTGCATGACATAAAATCCAGCAATCCCCACCCTCAGCTACACTCAGAAAGAGAGACCAAAAAAAAAAAGAAAGCAGTATATAACATAATGCAGAATGTTTCTAAATTAAATTGAGATTGGACCAAATAATTTTTTGTTGACAAAACTTTCAAACTGACTTTTAACAGGACTTCAGCTCATATATGCCTTTCAAAAAAGTCACCTCTAATTTGCCAGAGATTAATTAATATCATTTTAATATGATTTATTTCATAAATTAAATCTAATTAATCAAACACTATACTGAAAATAAAGAGAAGTAAACATAAGGTGAGTGTTGATGTAAAAAAAACATGAACGCATTTATATGAAACACGCCATACAGCCTGCATCTGCTTTCTGTGACCACACTGGGAGCAGACTGGGCAGCCCCACAGCCCCTCCATTCCTGACACTTCCCTTGAGCCAGCACAGGGAGTCAGACCAGTCAGAAACAAACTGGCAACAAGCCAACAAAAGAGAATTTTTGTGAAACAGAAAGTACTGAGATGGAGGTGGCTGAAAAGAAAAATTTTGCAAGCGCTGATGCTTCTCATCCAGGCTCGCCTGAGCTGGCCCCCATCCTTCTTGCAGTGTAGCAGACAAATTTCATGCCTGCCATACTATGTTTCTCAGGATGGTATCCGCCCTAGTTGATAACATGGCAGTGTTAACTCGCGTTCAGCTTGTGATATACAGCAATCCTTTCCTGCATTCACAGAGCAGTGATTCCTTCTTAAGTGCTGCATTGATTACTCAGCTCCTGTTTCCCTTCGTATGCTTCAGCATAATTCATTTGTTCCTTTCTTCAAAGGCAAGATAATATATTAGTTCTTAAACTCAGTTTGCTCTTTCTTCGCTTTTAAAAATACTGTGACCCCATTGGCTTTCCTAGTGCTCTGGGACTTCATCTTCTCTTCACAAGTGGTAACAGCTCTAATATTTCCATCCATGCAAATATCGTTTGTCAGAACCAGCATGTTGAAAATTCTAGTTCATCAAGACAAAGACACTCTGACCTGTTCTTATGGGTTTTTATTATTTATATTGATGACTGTTAGGTTAACACAATCGATTTTTCTAATGAAAAATAACACAAAAATGGCACCATGCAACCCAGACTTCTTGTCTTCCTCTGACATTCACAGAATAACAATCCACCTATTCCTTTGATATTCTCTAAGTATTGTAGATGCATTTCTTAAAGTTTGATGCTTATTTCAGTCTCATTTTATTTTCTAATTTTGTCCTACACATTCATGTTACTCTTTCTTCATCATCCTTAGTAATTTAAACTACATTACATTTCCTACCTATACATACAGCCCTTGTGCTTGAGTCCATAAAGAGTATAGTTTAGTTAAATTATCCTTGCCTCACTTTCTATCTTTCCTCTGCCACGGGAGAGTTTGCAGTTGTGCTCTTATTAGGGTGTCTATGAAAGAACTTCCAAACCCTTACTGTATGCTTGATAAAAGAAATATCCTGATAAGGGTATTTTAAAGTAAAAAAGCCACTCAATCCTCTTTTCAAAATTACTTTTGCTGGTGGTTGTTTGGTGTACCGCAACGTAGTAGCACTTCCCTACATAACTTAAAAATCAGGCAAGGTGGCTATTCTGTTATTATTTCTATTAAGAACCAACTCCCTCACTTCTAATAAATATCCTTTGCACTATCTTAAAAATAAATGCAATATTTCATTCTGATTTTAAAAGCAATAATTGATACTTAGTATTTAGTATCCTAAATGCTAGTTTAAAGACAGATATAAGCAGCATACAGTCTTCAGCCTGCCTCCTGGAAAAGGCAGATGTATTCCCCTCACCATTTCGCATTCTAAAACCCTGGTTATATGCTACAGTAAATAATTGAGCCTACCATTCTCCTAATTGCCAGGCTTTAAATCCACATTTAAACATTTTTCTTAATTCTCTCAAGAGTACCACACACATTTAACCTCACCTCATATTTAGCTGTTGGCAAGACTGGAGTAAGAGAGGCTTTTCTGACTGAAAGGCAATACACATTTTAGAGAAAACAGACGGTTTGAAATGTGGCTCTATACCTCTGAATTTCTCAAAACTTAACAATGAGAGATGAAACTACATAATTAATTCAAAGAAAATGTGTTTTGTTTTTGTGAGGTGGGAAGAACTGGCAAAAGGCACAAAGGAAGGAAAACACTGCTATTACAAAGGCATGGCTTCCCCAGCTCCACAATGTTTCTGGTAGCTATAATGCCACTTACTGCAAGAGAGGGAGTAAAAATCCCAAAATGCAACCCAGGTTATTGGAGAGAGAATTATTCGTGTAAGATTTTGAAGTTACAGTTGAAGGCATTTTATGAGAGTATACTTTTAGACACTAAGAAATCTTAAAAAGACTATATCTATACAAACTGGGTTTGTGTGGCAATGTTTTGATGGCGGGGGTCTACATCTATGAGAAGCCTCTAGAAGCTTCCCCCATGTCTGATAGAGCCAATGCCAGCTGGCTACAAGGCAGACCCACCGCTGGCCAAGGCCGAGGCCATCAGCAAAGGTGGTAGCACATATTTAAGAAGGGGGGGGGGAACGAAACCCAAAAAACTGCACAACACCAGCAGCAATCAGAAGAGAGAAGAGCGAGAACATGTGAGAGAAACAACGCTGCAGACACTGAGGTCAGTGAAGAAGGAGGGGAGGAGGTGTTCCAGGCGCTGGAGCAGAGATTCCCCTGCAGCCCGTGGTGAAGGCCAAGAAGGCTGTCTGCCTGCAGCCCATGGAGGTTAACAGTGGAGCAGATATCCACCTGTAGCTCACACAGAACCCCATGCTGGAGCAGGTGGATACCCCGAAGAAGGCTGTGACCCTATGGGAAGCCTGTGCTGGAGCAGGCTCCTGGCAGGACCTGCGGACCCATGGAGACAGTAGCCCACAGTGGAGCAGGTTTGCTGGCAGGACTTGTGACCCTGTGGAGGACCTACACTGGAACAGTCTGTTCCTGAAGGACTGCACCTCATGGAAGGGATCCATGCTGGAGCAGTTTTTGAAGAACTGCAGCCCATGGGAAGGACTCACGTTGGAGAAGTTCATGGAGGACTGTCTCCCGTGGGAGGGACCCCATGCTGGAGCAGGGGAAGAGTGTAAGGAGTCCTCCCCGTGAGGAAGAAGGAGCGGCAGAGACAACATGCGATGAACCGACCACAACCCCCATTCCTCATCCCCCTGTGCCACTGGGGGAGGAGACAGACAATTTGGGAGTGAAGTTGAGCCTGGGAAGAAGGGTGGGGTGGGGGAAAGGTGTTTTAAGATTTAGTTTTTATTTCTCCTTATCCTACTCTGATTTTGACTGGTAGTTGATTAAACTAATTTCCCTAATTTGAGTCTGTGACAGGAACTGGTGAATGATCTCCCTGTCCACATCTCGACCCACGAGCTTTTTGTTATATTTTCTCTCCCCTGTCCAGCTAAGGAGGGGAGTCATAGATCAGCTTGGTGTGCACCTGGCGTCCAGCCAGGGTCAACATGCCACACTATAACATACGTCTGCTTTTCCTTTTTAATTGCACATATTTGCTATTCAGAAAACCAGGCGGAACCAAGACTGTTTTTATAAACTTAAAGCCTGGAGGTATGATGTGTAAACGTACAAAACCGGCAAATGCTCCAAACTTGGATCTGTTACACTGGTGCAAATCTGTCATCATTCCTTTTAAGTCCACAGAGTCACTAGGATTAGCAGCAGTACAAGTGTGAAATTTGGCTGATTAACTTCGGCAGGAGGAGCTCTGCACAGAAACAACAGCTGCTGGGTCAGAAGCTATAGCATTTCTCAATGCAAATGAACAATAAGAGGAGGTACCATGGTACTGGTTAGCACGGTTTCTTGTTTTCACTTTGATACTACATGAACAGAAACTACAACATGCTCTTTGACTAATAGTTCTTAAACTGCTGCACGGAGAAATGCAGTGAAGACATGAACTATACGAACACCAAATGGAGAGATCAAACAATTATGACATTACACAGATAGCAGCATCTGTAGCAACAGGACTACAGCAAGCAAGTCATGTAGAATGACTTGCAATCCAGGGAGAGGATCACAGTTTATCCCCTCCATCTATTACCACATATTCTGGACTACGCACTGCAGCTCTCCCTCCATTTCTGTGCAAATGTCCTGAATCATAACATCTCCTTGCACAAACAGTTGCTACAGCGGCATGCTTAATTCGGCAAGAGAAGTTGGCAAAAAGAGAGATGGCTGGCTCCTTAGTTAAGGTCAAGGCTTATATCCTTCTGTGGATACACCAGTAATGGTTTCACAGTTGAGTATGCATTCCAGAATGGGTTTGAAACATGCCATATATTTCTGCTATAGATTGAGCCTTTCAGAGTGAAACCACACTCCAGAATACACTCACTACTGTTTAACCTAAGGAATCTAACCAAAGTTCCCAGTTCAGGATCTGGAGGTTCCTTAAGCAGTGGTGATAAAGAAGTAGGCTCTGAACTTGCATTTTCAGAATTACTCTCTGTAGGTCAATCATCTACAGAAGGAGCCTACACACTTTTAAGACAGTCACCTACAACAGACAGCATTAGCGATCTTCCCCTACCTCTGCTGGAGGTGCCTACACCCTTGGAATTTCTGTGTTATTTTTCAGAATTTTCAAAACTGTTCTTTGGAAGTATTTGATATTAGCCTCTGGGTGAAACTTGTCCATAACTGTAGTACATGCCTGCCAGCACAAGAGAAGATCAGGCAACTGAACTTACCACTAACTTGCTTTTATGCACTTTGATCAGGAAGATGCATGATGGCCTTAGCTGCTTCCAAAGGAAAAAAAATCCTTAGCTGTTTAAAAAAAGTGCAGTCAGAGTAGAGAATAGAACAGGAAAGGCAAGAATAAATCCATCTGCCAGTAGTAAAATGTTTACATTAAAGAGAAAAATGTATGTGAAGTATTCTAAATCCACCCCTTAAAGATGTGACATATTAAGTTTTGGGCGTTTCAATTTAAGGTCCATTTTACAAGTTTTGCAGACAGTTTTTATTTTACAACTTCCTGCCAACACAGAAATTCAGGCTTCTACAATACCTTTATGCCAGGACATGAAGTTCAAACATCTTCTATTAAACACTTCTGAAAGTTACACACACACACAAAAAAAAGAGTCACTCAAAGTGAAATTTAATCCTCAGATGTCTTTTCTATTACAGAAGAAAAGAAATGTATGTCACATATTTTAAACACTTTATGGAATGCATATTTGAGTAAAGTACTATGACTGATACCTCAATTAAAAAAAAAAGAGATAGTTATGTCTTTAGACAACACTGGAGCCAGAAGAGAAAATAGCCATAAACATTTTATTTTTCCCAGTTTTAACAGCATTGTTTGCAACTATGAACTCGAGAAGAGCCATCATTCTACATGAAAATAATCAAGCAAATATGTCTCCAACACAAACTGAGAAGTAGTCATCCTATGGCATGAGATCTCACCTGCAGCACAGTATTTAATTCTTGGTATCCATGATGAAGGATAGGAAAAATGAACTTAAGACGGGAATAAGAAGAAATTGTAAGAGCAGCTGGATTCCAGTGTGGTAAGAATTAGAAAACTTCGACTAGTTTTGAGATTGTAAACCTCTGTGCCTAAAAGAAAAGACGTTTGGAGAAGATGAGACTTGCACAGTATTTCTATTTCTGTATGTGCATATTCAAACAAAACAGTGGAGAAAAACTATAAATCAGTCTAAGACCACCTGGTCTTCATATATTGGGCTAGGTATAGATTATAGATTGATAAATCAATCCATCAGGCAGCAGTGCAGAGTTAAAATAAGACTTAGGCAAAAACTACAGAAAATAAAAATATCTGGACCTTCTGTCTGAGAAGTTTTCTAAAGATGACCTTGGTCATGTAGTGAGAAATATGAAAAAAGATATAAATAGTAAAAACATTCGATGTGTTTCCAAATAATATTTGAGTTGCAGGAGTGAGCGACTGACCTGCCAGAGTAGCAATTAAGGAGGAGGAAAAAGCCCAGTACCCTCTTCTGCATAAAACCATCATGCATGAAGCCTAATAACCTGGCCACAGGATGAGGGACAAAGCTCAAAGTATAAATGTATCCCTTACATGAAGCAAGGACTTAGCAGTCCCTGTCTGATGTTTATTGTGTTGAGCAGCAGGTACTTTTAACTTGAAAAGGATTTACAAATTGAAAAGAGACTGAGGCAAAGCAATATAAGAAGCAAGCTCTGGGAAGTCTAGAAAATACAAAAAGTTAAATATGGATACCCTAGGAACAATACATGACAGATGTAGAAGCAAGAGGGGGGGACAGGGCATTTGAAAGACTTCTGAAGTAAAGAATTCTGAAACGTTTGGAGAACAGAGAGAACTGAAATAAAAGGATATAACTGAGAAAAACAGGTCTGAACATCAGGGAAAGCTTCTTGACACCAAAATTATTCTGAGTGATATTTAATGTTCACAGTGGCAGCCTTTTTGAGCTGAACCAGACTGTGGAAATAATCTCACAAGAGAATTTGGGAACCTCAACCACACATGCATTTGTATCAAGACTGAATAAAATGGTGTTATATGCACAAGAAAATCAATCTACATTGGCAAGGAGAGGATTAGATGACCAGCAATGGGTACTAAGATTGCAGTCGTTAAAGACAAATTACAATAAGATATTTATAGCCGGTGTCAGACTGAAGTACAAACATGGCCTTGCTTGATTTCAAGGAGACTATGACTTTCAGAAATAGTTTTATCACAAGTTTGGGTCAAGAGATCAATACAACAAAATTTAACAGAAGCAAATAAAAGCACAAACATATACATCAATGATGCCCCCATTGCAGTGTATTTTATTGCATCCATTCTACAGCACAAAAGTGGGTCCTTCCTGCACAAACAGGGTTGTCAAAGTCTTAACAACATAATATGGAAATATATAGCAATATCTCTATATTTCTTTGTATAGAGAAATAAAAAACTTTAGCTTAATAAGAGACGAGCACTTATTTCTGTTTGAAATTTGCGGTTTTAGTTTCGTATGGTACTTGCATTTTTTTGCATTTGAAATGCAGAGAACAATATAAACCCTGACAGAATCACTCTGATAGGAATTATGCACCTATTCCTGCAGATGAGGAAAGCAGAAAAACTTTTCACATTTACGTTTCTGTCAAATCTGGTTGTTGACAATCAAACATTTTAGTAGTTCTCAATACAGTAGCAGTAGCAGTTACAAATTCTGGGAAAAGAAGGTTGCTAAAATTCCCTCCCACTCTGCAAGTGGAATTTTCCATTTTATATAAATACTATTTTTATCAGCGACTCTTGTAGAGAGTCCTGCTACCACTGCACATGAAATGGAAAGTTCCACAACTGTAATGAAACTGGGAACTTTTGTTCATGGAACACTTTTTTTTCATGTTAGGGACAAACATGCGTCATAGTCAAGAGCAGGGTTGCTTATCTTTGCAGTAAATAAAAGATTTACAATTGTATTCCTAAATATAAGTTGTATCTGATTTTAAATGTTAATTTTCCATCGTGCATTTCTAGCAAAGTTCATGATAAAACACCCCCGAGCACAGCTGCTAGTTGCCACGTCCCTTACACCTACCATAACGATTTGCTTGCATGCAGAGCACTGTGAGCTGGAACAGCGAAAAGCAGAGCCAGCTTTCATTTAGGGACATTAAGATTTGTGCAATAAGCAAGATATCTGTCAAACAATTTAGACTTACTTTTTCTAGAGTGATGGCAACTTTCAGCCATTATTACGAGATACATCAAAGCATTTTGCTTAAAATCTGATCACTGAATGATGGAAAGTAGGGCTAGAGAATCTCAAGTCATCCAGTCCATCTACACGAAATAAGAATTCTACCTTAAATCTACAGTGTCAGTCAAACTCCACATTATTTGAAAATTGCTTTACTATAAAAAGCACTCAGAACAGAGGGAAAAGAAGTAAAAGGTAAGTGAAAAGTTGGCAGGAGGAGAAAAAAAAAAAAGATGACTGCTACTGGCTCCATGGAATTTGGTGCATTTTCTGTGTGTGTGTGTAGCTCAAAAAAATCAGATCTTTGAAACAGATCTTGGTGAACTGTAAAGAGGTATTCAATGGCCTAAACCACGACAGATTGAAACTATACAAATCCCTAATACATCTCACATTTAAAAGAAGGGTCAGCAAGATTATGTGATATTCTCTGAGTAAATGTGGAACTTTACTTGAGAGAAAATATAGAGGAAAATAATTAGATTATAGTTGTTAATTATGCAGATTAATTGATGGAATTATAACAATGACTTCGGCATTTCAGAGTTCATCCTTCAATAGCAACTGGATGGTGAGTGATCTGTTCTGTACAATACCAGTGAGAACAGTATAGACATACGGTCCATCTTTCCCTGAAGGTCTGGAATCCCTCTGCTCAAAGTTTTGCTTACCTTGGAAAAGTTACTGTTACAAAAGTATAAATCCGTATTTGACTTGCAAAAAAAAAAAAAAGTCATTTGTGGTAAATCACAGCAAAGAAAGAATTGTATGCAACTTTTAGTTTTTAGAAGAGCTTATAGGGCTGGACTTAGGGGCAATAACAGCCTTGTTTGTAGGTTGAGGAACTTATGGAATCAGCAAGCTTTAACACACACACAACGTGTCTGAAAGGAAATGCTCCCCAAAAGATTCAAGCAAAGGGAAGAAGACTGAAATGGGATATAAATTTTCACTGTAAGACAAGGTATGGAATCGAGCCTGAAGAGATACCAATTTAAGTGGGCACTGCTTGGCTTGAGGCCAGCCCGGAGTTACCTGGTGGTCTTCAGTTCCTCCTATGACAGACATAGAATCACATTTGGCACTATTACATACACAACTGTCTGTCTCAGGAGAGCAAACGGGTACAGAGTTTTATAAGTTTTCCACTACTTATAACCACTCTACGAAAAGGAGCCTGTCAGTCTCAAGTGCTGCTGTTATCCTGACTCTCATGAAAATAAAATTCATTTTATTAAGCAACCTGGCAACTACTGTCCCACACTTCCATTGACTTGTAGCAATTAATCTCATCAAACATGTTTGCCCAAGTTTATTTCAGTTTCATTTAGTTTCCTACCATTCTGTCTCTTTTCTTTTACTGCTTTAAGGATAGTCAAGTATATCTGACAAACGAATGAGTAGGCGGCAGCTCTTTACCCCGATGTCCATCCTCCAAAGGTTAAAAGTAAAAATGACAGAACACTTGAAATTTGTGAACTTCCTTGCAATGCCTTTCAGCTGACAGTCAAACACGTCTAAAAAGATTTTTCAGTTGCTTGCCCTGACATCACACCAATGTCCTGATTGCAGAATTGGTAAGAATACGCAAGATGACTTAATTCTTCCCCAGCTGACCAGTAAGTCTCCTCAGCACCATGTGCCTCCTGTTGTTGGTAGCTCTCACAGCAAAGCAGGAGCCCCTGCTTCAAGCTCCCAACCCCACCCCACCCAGGGTGACTTGCTGTCCAGAGAGCCTGCTCCTGTAGACCAGTCCAGTCTTCATCATTGCAGCTTAACACAAAATAATTTCAAACGCTGGAAAAGACCCCTCGCAAAGAGCCTGTATCAGCGTTGACTACAAAGACAACTTCCTGAAGTGGTCCATATTTCAAAGGTTACCCGTCTGCATAAGCTTTTAAAAAATGTTAAAAAAAAATCAAGATAAAAATTTCATTAATTCATTTAAACTAATCCCAAACTTTCCATGAGAAAGTTACAGACCTGTTAACACCAAGTAAACAGTTTGTAACAGTGCTCTCTTTTGAAACCTGCAGTTCCTACATTAACCACAGTAGTATCTGTTTCACTCCTTTAAGCAGACCTGGTCTCAAAAGGTACAATAGAAGAAGCTGTAAGCAAACAAATGAATAATTTCTATAAGATCTCAGCTGAAGTTTTAAGTTCTCACACAGCAGGCTGGCATATCAACAGTCGAGAACTATGTAAGGTTAGAGTTCCAGTTTAATTAAGAGTTTTAAGAAAGTCTAATATAACTGGGAGCTTCAAAAAAATTATTTGAAATACAGGTATGCTTTGGGTTTATCTACAGACTTTCAAAACCAAAAGACTGCTCAGAAAGCTTTTGGACCACAGACAAATGAAAACAAATAAGGAAATCAAGGGGTTTTGGTGGGACAGCAGACACTAGCAGCCCTGAAAATCTTGTTTCATGAGCATTGCACCCCAGAAAAAGCAGGAAACATTTTTCCCCCCCATAAGGCAAGAAAAGAGTTGGATGTGTTTCGTTGTGCACACAGGCTAAATTATTTGAATAAAACAAATTAAAGAAAATATACTAATGTTGTCTTCATTTAGGAGGGACACAAACAGGTGTAACTGGAGTCATGAGTAAACGAGGACCACATGAGTATCTGCCCAGTTCTCTGAAGTCTAAAACAGACATCAGATGGTATCTCATGCTGTTGTCAGTCAGTGAAGCTGTTCTGTTTGTCTGCATTAAAAGAGGTCTTGTGTGATGCTGTCATGGCAGACTGAATAACAGCTGGTTGCAATCTCCATCCTCCATCTTTCTTGTAGAGGAGAAAAGCCTTTGATAACAGACAGTTCAAACACTCAAGAACCCTGGATTCAAGAAATGAGGTGACACCTTTACAAATACAGAGCACGAATGTGATATATTAACTGGAAAAAGTAGCACTCAAATTCAGCTAATTTAAAACTCCAAAATGTGTCTTGGTACATGCTGCATTGACAGCATACATACATACTAAAAGGCAGAATTCCCACAGTACACCCAGCATCAACAGTTCAAAGAGATTTGTCAAATATTGGACACAAATTACTTAAAGTAATATATTTTATTTTCAGTAACTCATCTGTCAATACTTTTGTTTTAGAATGGATTTCCTAATTTAGTATGTCTCAACTACATAAAAACTACTTTAATTTCTGTTCTCCCACCTTTAACATCAAGCTGCTTTTTTTTTTTTTTTTTAATTTGTTCTCCTCTCATAGCTGGTTTCCAGCACTAGTCTCAGCAGTGTTCAGTCTGATTTTTTCAAGGCTCTTTCTCCATGAATGATTTTTCAATTTTACATGTCAGCAAAATATCCAAGCTGCTGGCACCATGGGGTTAAGATCAAAAACTGATGATAGTTCCTCCCAACCACCTTTTACTTTATTTATTTATTTGTAAGAAAAGCATTGCCTTTTCTTTTTTAACATGCTTCCTTTTTCAGATCAACATGGAAACTAGATGAGAACTTTAATTTTATACCGTTTAGGAACTGACCCCACTTTTCTAAACTGGGGTTTGTTCTCTGTTCCATCCACAAACTGAGCAGAAAGCTTGAGCTCCTCTCTCTCAGTGGCACTTATCGCATATACAAGGAGTTCGTCGCTCTTCATGCAACTCGTTCCTTTACAGAAGGTTTCCCATTGAGTTTTAAAACAGTAGATCATATTTTTTATTAAAGCTGCCAATTGCATCAACCTTACTTTTTTTCTGGTATGTTTTCTGCTTTAACATGTCACATGCAGTACTTCAGCCATAGGTGCAATATCTGTTGCTGGCTGTAACTGACCCTGCACTGGCATCCATTTTGTTGCTATCAACAATCACTTGAGCATTACAGATTCTTTGGCTGACAACATCACCTACTGCTTTGTTGTTATGCTTAAAGTTGCCATGGAGACAAAAGAACAGCTGAATAGCAATTTTAATGCTTGAGAAATGCTTATTCTTTAGTAATAGGATGCTACTTGCCAGTATGGAGTCTCAGGGTTTAATGGAAGTTATTATAAATAGTAACTTTTGAACTTGCTCAAAAAAAGACAAAAGACTAAAAAGAGATATGTGTTTCTTCTTCCCTACCCTAGTGCTACTGGTAATGAAGAGAGGCGGAGAAGACCATCTATCTCCCTGCTGTGGAACAAGCGACCAGCACAGCAGAAGTTGTCTCCAGCCCCATATACTGAAGGATACAACAGTCGCTGCACCAAGATGCTTACCTTATTTTCTAAGTGCCTCTAGGTTGAAAATAACCTCAAAGTGGGAAGCAGTAAGGAAGTTCCATGCTTCATTTTCATCAACTCAGGTAAAGTGCTGCTCCATCCACAGAAACACAACACAAACTAGGAAAAAAATCAAGGATCCTCTTGGAATTTTTCCTCTAGCCATACAGATCTGCTTTTCCTCTAGCACAACCCTTTCTTATGTGTAGAAGCTCAGACTAACAGCTGAATCCTGCTGCTCTCTGCTCATAATCCATTAACTCACATTACAGTATAACTTGCAACTGATGGGAATTGAGGGCGCTCAGCCCCAGCATTCTTGGAGCCTTCCAGATTCCAGTCCTAGATGTTTCATTTCTTCCATCTCACGACAGCTCCTGCTCCTGAGAGGACAGAATGCATGGGATCAAAATAAGTATCACCTAAAGACTCTTCTACCTTAAATCCTGTTGTTGGCGAGTCAGAGAATTTTTAAAGATCATTATAAATAGCAGATTATCTCTGGTTTTGTACAGTGGATCAGAGACAAAATGCAATAAAGCAGAGTCTTGTCTCACAAAGCCAACCAGTAGGCAAAGCAAACAGCTGTCAGGGACAGCTGAAGGAATATTTTCTCATGCAACAGCCTTCCTCCCCCCACACTTGACATTGCTACCCCTCTCCCAACACCTCAATGGCAGCGAGAACACAAAACCTATTCCCAGGGGTTGCTGCTGCCTGATCCTTCCCCAGCAGTAGGAGCAGCTTTAGCCCCTCAATTTCCAGCCCCATGAGCAGAATCTGACTTGCCTGTTCCCACGAGGTGCAGGATAATACAGTCAGGAGGAAATATTCTAGAAAGACAGCAAGTGGCAGAGGATAATGCACAAGAGGAGGAGGAAGACTGGGATAAAGATGATTCTTCTCCTTCTCACCAGACCTTCCTGCTGAAAGACCCCTGCATGGCACTTCTTGGCCACTGAATTGTCTCTGCCCTCCCTGCCTTTGCTCCCCACAGCCCTGACATGCCACTCACGGCTCCTTTTACCTCTACAAAAGCCTCTTGCGAACCCACAGCTTTCAACAACCCAGTCTCTGTGCCAAAATACATTTCGTTGACACTTCAGAAAGAACACTTCACACTGAGGATTATGATCTTTTACCTACGTTGGACAAAATCTGCTTTTGCTAAGAAGACTTGAATTGACTTTGGAGCTCACAGAAGTAAAAATATTAAATGTTAATATATGAAAGAACAGGCAGGCTGTGACAGCGGAGGTCTGTTCCTCTAGCTTGACAGTTTCCAGCTGAGTGAGAACACTCTATTGATAAGCTGAAATTAAACACACAGACTGATCCTAGTTTTACAAATTCTCTGATCTATAGCAGAGGTGCTTAAAGTGGAAATAAAATTCTGAAAGAACACTGCTTTTTTGTTCTTTTGAGCAAATACATTTGTATTACTTGAGGGAGAAGAGGACAGATGATGATGAAAAGTTTTTATTACAGTTATTTAATTTCAACATCTCAGCACTCATCTGGAATCCTAAGGTCTAAGGGACATGATGCAAATGATCACAACAACAAAGAGGAGAAGTGAAAACATAAGAGCAGCTTCATCGAAAAGAGGGCAAGATAATATTTTAAATAAGCTCCTCTCCCACTCACAGGAGTTTCATTATTCCAACCTCAGTTTTGCCTCAGCAGGTCCTGCTCTAGACTTGTCCAATCACAGAGAGATTGCACAGCTTAAGCAAGTCACTTGGGCAGATGCCCAGCAAGACAGGAACGCGTTCCAAAAAGAGAGAGCGCTCTGCTCTTATGGCACCAAGAGGGATGCCCAACAACAGCATGCAACCCTCCCTTTGGAAGAGCATCCATCAGGGCCAGCAGAGGGCCAGGATTTGGGCATCACCCCACCAACACTGCCGCAGCTGCCGGTTTCTGATGAGTCTGAGCCAACACGCTGGTCTTCAGCTACAGAAAGAAAAATGCAGTCTGGCACATCACTTCTGACAGGTTGCCAAATCCAATTCCACATCTCTCTATAAGCGAGGGATGAAGGGAGAAGATAAATCTACTAACAAAATGATGATGTTTCTGATCCTTGTGCCCCATACAGTCAAGCTTGAATGGAAGGGAAAGAAGTCCACGCATCATGAAACTAGGTAAAACTCAAAGGGAAAAGGAAAACAGCTGAGTGGCAGCCTCAGCTCAGTCCCACTGGCATTTTTATCAAGTATGTTTGGAATTGCTCCCACCTTGCGAGAGAAAAATCCTCTCTGAAGCACAATTTAAAGCAGTGTGTGATGGGGCAGGAAATAAAAGGCTTCAATTTCAAAGGTTATATGGAGAGACCATTTTATAGGGGGAGACTTTTGGAAAAGATTGTTCAATGAAAAAAAATCCAGATGGAAGTCCAAAGGAAATAAAGCAAGAAACTGATAACTTCAAGGTCAAACTGCATTTGAAGATTAACATATATTCAGAAATTATGAGGAATATGAAAGGGTGTGCATTTAAAGCTGAATGGCCATTGACACAGACTCCTTATGACAGACACTGTACTCACATCTCCGTGAAGTCTAGCTTAATTCACTTAAGGACACCTGAGAAAAACCCAGGCATATAACTTCCTCAGACAAAGCAAGAGTCTTTCTTTCACATGACAACTACATTAAAAAAGAGAAAATTAATGCTCTGAGATAATTATAGACAGTTGACCTGCAGTGGTAGAGGCTTGCCTAGGATTTCAGCTCCTATATTTCTACTTTAAATATCTTAAATAAAGAAGGACAGTATCTGGATAAACAGGGGGGTGAAGGAGTAGGGTACTCCAACTACTCCAGTGCAAAGGAAGAAATGCATTTAAGACAAAGAGCATAAAGAGGTCAAACATATAAAGTTTTAGAAGGAATCCAATCAAATTATGAAAAGAAGATGATGCAGAAACAGGTAAACGCATCCACAGATCATCTAGCAACTTCTAGCAATAAACACAAAAAGCAGAGGCTTAACTGTTATTTTGCTGTATTAGCTTAGTACTTCCTTGCTGCACCTTAGTCAGCGAAATGAGGGATTCCTTGGTGTGAAGGCACAGATGCAGGAAGCCTGTCCCTCGAGAAGTTTAGTAGAGAGAAGCTGCATTGCTGCTCAGAACAAGGGGCTCTGGACAGAGCATGGCAAAGCTGTTACACCATCATCTAACGTCCTTGCAACAGCTCAAATTAAGAAACCATGCTGCCATTCCAGTAAGTCCATCTTTCATCCTTTTGTTTCTTGTGGCGTGAGCAATCATTCCAGATGCAATTTAGTAGGAGTTTGGGCGTTTTCTCAGAGGTCAGTATCAGGTACTTCATTATTTATGTTCATGTTTCCTTAGGGAATTAATCATTAGGGTATCAAGGTTTTAAAATTCTGATGAAAGGTCTTAAAATTCCCCCTGGATTTGTATTCATAATTGATAGTATTACATAATTTTTAAGTACTGAATGACTCACAATTGGATGTAAAATACTGACTTAGTAGAAACTTTTGTTACACTTCTTAATATTTCTTACACTCTCCTTGCTCTAAGGGTCTAGGATTTCAACCCCTGATGTTTGGATTTACAAGAAGCAATTCCTCTCTTTCAAGTAGAAGTCTTTCTTTTGTTAATTTTAAAAAGCAAAGATGGCACTGAGATCCTCGTTTTTGTTAGACTTGCATAACTACACCTCAAAGTACTTCTCAAACAGCTGTAACAGAAGGATTTCCCAAATCTTACAACTAGCCCTCCAACTATGGGCAAAATAAATCCCTAGGATTTTGCACTCAGCATGTTCTATGTATCTGGATGAATCTTTCCTATTTAGATGAAATATTAGAAACTTTTATTGTTTGTGCTGTGCTTATTTTTTCTATAAGCTCACCCTGCCAGTCCACAAAAGCTGCTTATTTTAACTCAAAGAGCTACTCAGATTCCAGTAATGTGTCTTTGAAACATTAAGATTATTACTTGCTTCTTAAGTATCACTACACTATAGTAAGTCTTTGCTTTTAATTTAATTGGATTCCTGAAGAGGAAGGAAAAGGGTTATTTAGTTGTTTTTGTTTGCTTATTTGTTTTACTATTATTAAGCTGTAATATCCTTTTCATTATCTGATACTATTTCTCAATGGCCAAACTCGAACAGTGATTCAAAAAGCAAAATCATAGTGTTCTTCATGTCCCAAGAGCAGACAGCTAAAACTGATACCATTTACAGCTGCTAGAAGTAAGCATTTGTCTTAAAGACCTTTCATGTAATCTAACAAATGTTTCAAAGCACCACATATGAGTGGAGTATGCCGCTAAAAGTCACTTCAAGGTTACTGCACACAACTGAACAGCAATAACCAAATGTCAGAATACCAAATGTCACATTTACGAACCTGGTGACCAGGACAGGAACCACAGACTAACTCCACCACAGGGAAAACACTATTCAAAAGTTATCTATGTTGACTAGATATAGATGATTTTGTAAAAAATATTTTAATGAGGCTATTAAGACCCTTAAATAGAATCATAGAATTGTCTAGGTTGGAAGAGACCCTTGGGATCATCGAGTCCAACCACCTACCCTACTCTACAAAGTTCTCCCCTACACCATAGCCGCCAACACCACATCTAAACGTCTCTTAAACACATCCAGGGATGGTGACTCAACCACCTCCCTGGGCAGTCTATTCCAATGCCCAACCACCCTTTCTGTGAAAAATTCTTTCCTAATGTTCAGTCTAAATACAACCACAGAAGACCACTACTACTACTACTACTAGTACTAATTTAAAAGGAAATTAGTATCTGTACCCTCCACTGCAGCATAAATGTTTGACACGTAAATACCGTAAGCAAAGAATGTCCCTTAGTTTGATACACTGGGGCATTCCTAATTAGGAATGATGGGATGGAAGAAATGAATGGTATTCCTAAGGCTTAATATTGGGAAAACCAATATCTAAAACAACCTATCCAATAAAGCAAAAGGAGAGTGTCCCATGGGAAAGACAGGAAAGCCAAATAGCTTAGGACTTCTAAAGGAAGATCAGAAAATAATGAAATTGGTGAGTGTAGCCTATTTTCACGTGTTTCAATATCGGTTTCACTCATGTTTCAATTGTATTTTTAATATTAGAACATATAAAATGTATTTTAAATGTGATAATTACCATAATTTTAAAATTTAAAGAGCAAAGAGCCACAGAGTAATCATGTAGTCTCTAACATTGCTGATCTTAAAGTATATCCTTTCCTATTGAGTATATTCAGTGAAAAGCTGATTGATTTTGTTCTATAGCTGGAGTTCTGCTTAATCAGAAACCACACATCACTCCCCATGGACTCCTTTGCAGTCAAGATGCAGAACCAAAATGAATATGCTCCCCTTCCAAGATTTTACTTTTTTTCATTTAAATTGGACTAAGACCAGATTTTGTGGATTGCTGAGCCTATTTCTACTCTCACATATGCTCTTGTCCATTAGATTAATTCCACTAGCCTCAGAGTATTCACACGGGTGAAAAATAAAGACTGAGCAAGCCAGCCACAAGACTCTTTCAGCTGAAGCTTACGTGCCATGACAGACTGACCTGCAACTGATCAGCAGTGGAGATGCTGATCAACTTTTTGTTTTAAAGCATGTCAGAAATGCAATATACCACTTCAGAGGCCAACTCCTCATTCCACTGCAGTGAGCGGCAAAACTTCCAATGAAACCAGAATTACAAGCTAACAATTTAAAGTTAAAGAACAATATTTACAGGGAATCTTGTAAAACCTGGTCACTCAGCTTCATAGCTAGGCACATACTATAAGCTATAAGAACACTGGGAAAGAGAGATAGACACCCTACTCCTTTACCCTCCAAGTATTGCCTATTCTTTTACTGGCTGAACAGTTACCCATTCAATGCCATCAAAATCACATAAGTGGAGAAATTACTTATTCAGCTAAACTGTAGGATTGAATCTATCCTCATTTCTCAATCTTTTCAAAAGCTTTAAACCCTTTGAATTACTCTTTATGTCTATGATGTCCTTAGTTTCCTACGGTTCTAAGCAAGCCTGGAATAAAGTCTCTCTTCCCACTATTAGTGATATGCCTGCTCTGCTCTTGACTGTATCCTCTGTGGGTTTTTTTTTCCCCCAGAAACATCACTGCTTCCGTAATTCTCTATCACAATGCTCTTCTTACCTGTTCTGACGTTTCTTCCTCCCTTCAGTTTCAGACAGCACATTAAAAATAAAAAAGTTGCAAATACTTCACTTATACAATTTTCATTCTCAGCCCCAGCCATTCACTCCCACTTACCCATAACCAGAAGTTTTAAAATGTACATCTCCAAAATGGCCTCTCTTCCTAGGCACCCTAACTAACAAATCCTCTATTTACAGAGAAGCACTTTACCAAGTTATCTATAGTTCTAGAGATTTGGGACTACCTGAGAGAAAATAGACCAGCTTTTGGATTAAACGAAATGAAGCTTCTTGGTTTTGCAAGAGCATGGGAAGGGAGAGAGCAGGGATTTAGGAAGATCTTTAGATATGGACATTACCTTTCAGGACAGAATTATTTCCTATGAGGTCTTTTTGTACTTACCAAAAATCTGGATAGGTATGCAATACAGGTAGGGATGTTCAAATCAAGATCTTTGAACTATTGCTCTTTAGGACTTGCAGTCGTCTTCTTCTAAGTGGATAAGTTTTGGAAGTTCATAAGTGAATGTCCTATAGTTATATTAATATTCAGCCCTCAAAAGGGACAAAATAATCTGCTTTCTAGTCAGCCATGACTTTTCTATTATTTACTCATACACACAGTACTTCAGTTCTGTGTCAGAGATAACCTCACCCACCCGCAAGGCAGGGCAGCTTTCTTCGTCTGCTGTGCTACTATCTGTCATTTCAGGAAGTTGGCAGTAGCTTTTCAAAGAACTTTTCAGAACTATTTTCAGACCTATTATTGGCATTTCTACTTAAGTTTCAGCTGTGCCACCATGACATGCTGACAGACGCTAATATATGGCACTAAAGAGGAGTTGTTAATATCAACAAACATTAATTTTTACAGAGGAGACAAAGCACGTGAATCAACCTAAGAATAGCCTTGGAAGCTATTGCCAAACACAATCTCTAGTCTACATAAACCTCTTAAATTCAATCTTAAAAAAGAAAGAATAAAATTTGGTTTTAGTAGCATGGAACCTCCAAAATATTTTCAAACTCTTTAGAGGTGGAATTCTGGGAAAAAACTCTTTAGATGCTTTATTTACTTTTCTGGGATTAAGAATTAGCCACCTTTTCAGAACTCTTCTAGTTTGGTGTCAACCTTTAAGACATGAGCTACCAAAAAAAAATTTAAAAAATCAAGGAATGTAGAAAAACACTATATATTTTCACCTCTTTATTTTAAAGTAATCATTGGATGTTGCTTTTTAAAAATATTGCACTTTCTAAAGGAAAAGCTGGCTTACAGCTGACTCATTAGCCTCTTGCCCTAACTATTTAATTCTGTCCTCTAAGTCTGGTTTGACAAAGGCCTCCTGATATATGTCAGCAAGAACTACTTTCCTAAGAATACTGTAGGACTGTATCCCTATGTAATCTTAAGTAATGTAAAAGTAATTTAAATCTGCAGAGTTTGCAATAGTTATAATTCCAGTTTTAAAATTATGTATTATACAGTAGGATATATCATATTTTGGGTTATTTACAACAATGAACAAAAAGTATTCTAAACTGAACACAACTATAGAAGTATACAGCAAGTTTAGGGTTTGGGGGAGGCAGAGTTTTGTTGCAGAGTTTTACTTTTATTAGCCTTTTCTCAATCAATCAAAACAGGCTATTCTATATGCTTAGGACAGACACCATCCAAGTTGTTAAGCAATATGGTGGTTCTGTGTAATATGGTGGAAGGTATGACTGCATGCTTTCCTGAGCAAGAACAAGAAATAAATTTAACAAGGAGCAAGATACGGTGAGATGAACCTGAGCATTCTTTTGTGTTGAACAAATGTCTTGACATTTAACAATGTATGTATTGTTGTAGAATGACAAAGAGGAAGAGTTCAAAAAGAAATTTTCTTTCCTCCATTCTGAAAGCTCTTTCTTTAGATTACCCATAAAATCTGGAAAGAACAAACTGATTCTTTAGTCATCAACTTGAGTTTAGTACAAAGCACAGTATCACCAAGGACATAAATTTTAGTTCCTGTCTAAATATCTGCCACAAACAGAGGAAAAAAATAAAAATTACTTCAGAATATAATTTAGCTACATATGAAAGTCTCTTTTTTTTTGGAGTATCACACAAACACACCCATACAAGCAGGACGCTAAATAAGAAAGCAATACCAAATGGAGCTCTGCATAGACACGACGATCCGCATTGGCCAACAAGTGGGTTTTAAAAATAACATACAGGAAGTACCTTGCAAATGCTGGTAAGATACCTCATCACTTGTGGATAACTGCACTTATTACTGTTACATCAATCATTATCTTCTTAAATAACAGAATCTGCTTTATCTTGGAACACTAGACATTGGTTTGGATCTATGCCCAAAGGATGTAAATAAAAGTTCTTTGGGGACCACTTCCCTTTGAAACGTGCAAGCCTGAGATTCATTTCTCTTTGGTAATAACTGTTAATGAAATTACCTAATAAAACAGAGATCAGAAAGACTAGAAAATTAAATTTGGTTTCATAGTAGAAGCTGAACTTCAGTCTCTGGCTTATATTACTACAATAGGCAACACATCTAGAACAACTAGGAGGTTTGCACAATACTTTTTATTGTAAGACCATGTTTTTCAGTACCTTATAATTTGTCAGTAGCTTATAATTAGTTGATGTTTTACTTGCCCAGTTAAAATTTTTATTATTTTAAATTTTGAGTCACTTCTGAGAACAGCTATTATAAGTAACTGGAGGGCATATATGCTTGAACAAAGAAAAACTGGTAAACATCACCCAATTAGGACTTCCTGATGCTACCCATTGTGAAGGATTCTTAAAATTTTGGGGGAATACCTCACATTTCTGTTGAGAATTGATATTTGGAAGAAAGTCCTAAGCCTGTCCACCTAATCTTTGCTTTATTGATGTACCTTCTCAAGTGTTAAAAATCACCAGTTCCTACCCTCACCTTTGCCCCAGACTGATTTCAACAACCTACCAAAAACTCTGAGCAATCTCAGAAAGGACTATACTACTTTCTGGCTCATGCCATACCCACAACCTCCACACACTTGGTCCCCTACAACCACTGGAGCTGTGAAAAAGACCACCAGAATAAGAGAGCAAAACATCCACTCTCAAAACTGAAATTTAGCACAGTGTCTCAGTACTCCAGCTACCTCTTCTCCTTCCAAAGGGCAGGAGGTATGAGGACAGGCAGGCCTTTCAACCATTCCTTGCAGGTAGCACATGTGATTAGCAATCGTTCCTACCCGCACAACTTAGGGAACAACAAGTTTTCGGAGTCCTCGCAAGAAGCAGGTTGGAATCAAGAGGAACCAAGACAGGTGTAGCTTTCTTTTCCTGGATTCAGCAACTTTTTCCTTGAATTGAAAATTGCCAGCTTTTATTGTCAGATATTATTAGCCCTGTAGATCAGACAGTAACAAGAAAGAATAGGTATACTGTCCCCTGTTCCTTTCTTGTTCCTTTCTGGTTGCACTGAGCTCAGTTGTGTTCTTGCTTCCCTTTGCCTATCTGCCTGCAGTGAGGCAGAACTTCTCCCTAAAGGCACACAGGACAAACAGAAATAAACACTACAGCAAAAAATTACAGGAACATATAAGTAAATAATACGTAAAGAAATTCCTTATCTCTGCCAAAGCAAGCTGTATCAGGATCAGTTTTTTTCTTGACTAATCTTCTTTAAAGTCTCACGAAAACGCTTATGAAAGACCTGACAAAAATCCCAGAAATTAAAGCAGGAGAAAACTGTTCCAAATATAACACACTTCTAAACAATCCCTTGTTTCAATTGCACAACTCCAAACCTCAGCCGACAAGGTTCTGCAGAATTCAAGCCAAACCCATCCCCAACTGTACACATCTAATGAAAAAGAAAGTTGTTGTTCAGACAGATCCTACCTTCTTTTACCAGTTAAACCAAGTTTTGTAGGAGAGAGTACTGCTTGTCTCTGTGTCCATTACCCTATTGATTGTTGTGTAAATATTAGGCTTCCTGCTTGTGGAGAAGCTACTGCAAAGTTTCTTTCAGTTCTGTTTGCACATTTCAAACTTGTGCGTGGTTTAGGACAAGGAAGTTTATGTAATGTTCCCGAGAAAGTGCAGTACATCATGCCTCATTTTAATTCAGGTATGAATACATGACACAGATGAATTCACAAAACACTCCTTTCATCTGAAATTTAAGTAGTAACCCTTTTTCCCCTGAAGGTTTAAGCAGCTTTAAGTGACGAAATTATTATATTTTCCTGTTTCTTTAAAGCAGTACTGGATAGAAACAGCTTAGGATGAAGCTTTCCTGTATTAATTCAAATATGAATACACCATCAACTATAAGGATATTTGAATAAGTCATACCAAAAGATCTCAATGTTCTCTACAGCTATAGAATATAATCATTTTAAACTTTGCTCAAAGCATTTTAGTAGAATACATAAAAAAATCTTTTCCCCAAAGGCCAAATTTTCAAGTACTGAACAAATGTAAATATCTGTTTGCAATACCAAGAAATCTGTACATGCATTCAGCTATCTAAACACAAACCTATGACACAAATTTTATTTGTGCGCCGCCTATTACCAATGCCCATCACCAGTGCCCATCACTGAAATTCTTGCTTATCTGTAAAGCCGTTTTCATCTTTCCTACAGAGAAAGATTTTAAAATTACTTTCATTAAGAAATATCATTGGGAAAGGGAAATCAGAGTACTTCTGGATTGCCCTTCTTTACCCAGACACCTCCCACAAGTTCATAGTCCTGTTCGAAGACCCCCTTTCCAGAACCCTTTCTGACCCCCACTGCTGCCTCTTGCCCCTGTGACTCAGAGCCCTGTGCCTACTTCCTCAAAAGCAGGGTCAGTAATAGTCACTGCCACCAGCAAGGGTTAGACATTTTTCCTCACCTGGCAGCATTTGTATTGCTCAGGTCTTGCCAAAATTCATACCGTCTTTGGTGCACAAGCTTCCAAAGTTTTATTGGGTTTCCCCACTCAACAGAATATCTCTTTGAACTTAACAGAGCAGCATGTTCTGCATAAAGCCCTTTTGATGAGTTAACACTGGGGTTTTTGGTTGGTTGGGTTGGGTTTTTTGTTTTGTTTTGGGGGGTTGGGGTTTTTTTGTTTGTTTGCTTGGGGGGGGGGGGGTTAAACACTTTCTTGATAGACCTCTACTGCTTTCATCACATTGCACTGTCCCCAAAGGCTTGACACCAATTTTGGGACTCTCACTTCTTTCCATTTTGCCAAGACAGTGTCAGCTTGGGCTTGCCATCTGCTGGTCAAGGGTGGCAGACAGACGATGCCTGGTCAGCAGGGACTGCCCATTACCTATGCTCTGTCTCCCAGCAGTCAGGAACAGCCCAAGATTTTTGGGCTGTCCGCACTGCCCAGTAGCCGTTTGCTGTGGATAACGCACAGCAGCCTGGCCCATTTTCTGGACTGTCAGATGAACCACACTGGAAAACCAAAGATAAATGTGAATCTAGACATTACCATGATAATGGTAGCATCCTGAAGGAGGCATGGAAGGTGTGTACTTATCCAAGTTCAGAGAGAATTAATACATTTCTATCTACAGAATGCTGAAATCACGTAAGTGAGCAACAGGAACAACCAAATTGTTAGATTTCTCTCAGACTTCTCTGTTAAAACCTTCTACAACGTGTAATAATTTGCTGTGTTGCAAACAAATATCATGACTATGTCTGAATACAGAAAATGACACGGAGAAGCAAAGGTCTAGAAAAATCAGACAGCATTTCCCTACCACAAAGAATTCAGCACCCAAGCTGTAAAACTGTGATCATTAAACAAAACATAAGCATAATGTCACAGACACATATATAGAGAGAAAGAGAGCAAGGGATAAATGCTTATGAAATAGTTGTATTTGCAGTCCTGAAGCACCGACAAACATGCAACCTAATTTGCTGAAATCTGAACAATTTAACTAGACTAAGCTAAATATTGCACTAATCCTAAATTCTGCCTAACGAAAAATCTCCCCAGGCCATTTTCATGCCTTTAGAAAGTTAAAAAAAAGTTACATTAACCAAAAATTATGGTCAACAGATACATATCAATTTTAGTAAAAAAAAAAAGAGAGATAAAAGAAGTCGTTTTAAAAGCAATGTAATCCTACGAAGCAGACTTTGTGACAGACTGAGGATAGCCATACATACACAGAGCAGAGGGTATTTCATAACATTCAATTCACAGCAAATAAGCATTCTATTAGTATTTATTTCAACATCTGAAAAAAAAATACCAATAACATTCCTCCAGACAAGGTTGCCTTGTATGAAAAAGAAAAACCCCAAACCAACAAACCCTAAAAAATGTTTTTTACAAGCTAATCATCTAACTATAAACAAGACTTTAAGGATAGAAGGACGGCATTTAAGTTTTCGACCTAACAAGGCATCCTAAGAGGAACTTTCTGAATGTATCATGCACATTTTTAACACTGTAGCTAAGCAGTACAGTGTTATCTGCAACTTCTTAACATTTAATAAGCTCCATAATTTGAAGTTGTTCTTTAAAATACACATGAAGGCATTCCCTGTTTCAAATGCTATTACTATTTAAGGTTATCAAAACTATTATATAACATAATATCAGTCAACAGGATTTAGCAGCATAATGCTAAAAGGTAATTAAAGACATACAATAATCAAGCATTAAATTTTTACAGTGAACCATCAGTATGCTCACAAATAAGAAAGGAATTTATTTTAATATTTAAGAAATACATTCTTCCAATAGGCTTACTAACAGGAATTTTCATTTACAGCCTTCCTTCAGAAAATGTCATGATTACCATCTGAACAGGGAAAATAAAAAAGATAAAGTTCAAATGCTGATTTTGACATTTGTATTTCTCTGACGTAGTTTACCTAAAAAGTATCTAAAAAAAATAGATCACAGGCACCCACAGTGCTAATATTTCCTAATTCACCTACTCAGTTCCTAAACTACAGCAAGTGAGTACAGCTTTCACTAATGGATTGCTATTAAAAATAAATCAGCAAAACAGTGCATCTATTTTCCCTTCCATACAGCTGGAGCAAGTATACAGCATTCTATTATGCAGCTAGTTGAAAGACAGATTTCAACCTCCACATGGAATTACTTACCCAGAAGCATGTTTCTCATCTACAGTTAGTTCAGCAGAACAGAAAGTTCTGCACAATAGATCTAGCAAAGGGAACGTTCTCACAAGCTCCTTTTTGACTTGGTGCAAGTTTTGAGTAGGGTTTGAACTCGAGCTGCTGAGAAATACGCCTTCACCCATAAAGCTGCTGGGACACTTCACTCTTATTGGTGAATGATACCTTTTCAGACTATGTAGAAGTAATGCAGAGACAGGCGGGAGCTGGTGCCACCTTAATTTGACGTAACAAAACCATAAAAAGAAAGAAAGTTCCCACTTCACTAAAGTTTTAAAGTTACATATTTTCATATATCTGTCCGGAAATTGGTTTTAAACTAGTTGCCTATCTTTGACCAAGGCAAAGACTCCCTACAGATTTACTGTATTACTTGGAGTAATACAGTAATACAGCGTATCAAGGAAAATCTAAATGGTATGCTAAATTCAAGTTTTGCAAAAATAAATGCCCCATCTTTCCATAGTGCTTGATTACATCACAGCTGAATTCATCTCCTCTGATACAAAAAAATTCCTTTAAAGAAATACCAGCAGGGAGTTGGTTTGCAATTTTTTTTTGCTCAGAAGTCACCTATAAGACTAATTTGGACATGGAATAAAAACATTTAGAATGCTGCTGCTACCATGGCAAGTACTTACTGTCTACGAAAATCCACCACAGACTGTTTTGCACAATTAAAATTAACCTCTGCCATGAAGAGAAAAAAAAAACCCAAACCTCTTCCTATTATAAAAGCAAAAGGCACGTCATCTGAAAGCTGGGGCTCAAATCATAAATTTCTAACCGAAAGAGTTGCTCATGACCTGCATCCCCTCGTTTTGGGATGTGCTGTGTCAGTACACCACAACTGGGGTTTGTGCAGAACTTGTGACTCTTCAAAAGAATTTTTCCAAGAGCATCCCAGTAAGGATACTTTGATAGAGTTTTATTTAAAAAAAAAAAAAAAAAAAAAAAGAGCATTAGGGACAGATTTTCATCTGAGCAATTTGCAGCTGCAGCAGTGTCAGATATTTCCTCATGGAGAAACTGAAGATTATGGCAGAAACCTTGTATATAACCCTTCCACTTCAGTGCTTTGCCTTAAATGTACGGAGTTAAGGTTTACTTGATTTCCTTGTTTGTTTTTTAACAAAAGTGAAGGGATGGTAGGAGGGGTAGAAGAGGACTTCAAAAAGCAAACTACTTGGAACAAACCTCCACATACCTAGAAATACTAGTCAAAATTTTTGTGAACAGGTTAGCTTTATACCCAGTCCTTAGTAAAACATATTGTTCCAGTGTTCCAGTTCCACTTCTCTAGGGTGTGACTATTGGTTACTCAAAACAGCACATGTGAAAATTTTAGCTTAATCTTATTTTATTCTACAACCTCCTACTCCTTATTCTTTCTACTAAAAGGGGGGATTACTTTGATAATTACCTGCCAACATGACTTGGAAGCAACTACATGATTTTGTTACATGTCCCGAAATATTTGGTATTTTTGTTAAAAGCGCTTTCCTTTTCTTTTTTTTAAAAAAAAATAGAGGCCGTGGGCATTGCTAGGAGTAATGATCACAGAAAAACAGTGGAAAAAATGAATCAGCTTTGACATAAAAAGGCAAATAAAAATGAAAACCAATTAAAAATAAACCTCTGATTTTTAAGCAATTCCTGTGATCTTGGAAGATGTGACTCATTCTCATTGCGCATTTGGGATTGGCAACCCCAAAACTCTATGAAACTTTTATGTGGGTTTTATATAGACTCAGATGACTTAGCAAGATGACCAGTATTCCCAAGTAAATACTACATTCTCTCATGCTAACAATACTATTACTACTTATATTTTCTGTGATGTCTGAAGATTTTATTTATTTTTTTAAAATTTCACTGTTAACTGCAGAAGCGTCTCACACATTCCATAAGCATGTAGTTTGTTTATGCATATAGTGCAAGACAAAATGGCAAGGACTGTGTCCCCCCCTGAACTGGCAGGCATTCTTCCCCCACTCCCTCCACTTGTTCAATGACTAATGTCTCTTTTTTTGGCAATCTTTGATAGCTCCTTGCTAAAGCCATTACAATGCACAAGCATGCTCAGGTTTAACCATGTAGCTGGTTCGATGCACTGCTCCCTTCTATTTCCCTCTCCCTCTCAACTGCATATAACAACCCGTCTCACAGAAGACCACTCTTTGTGGTTGTAGAGCAAGGTCTTAGGACTCACTAATCACAGTCTCAATGTGATCTCCAGGACACAAACAGTCACAGTTTTAAATACAGGTCTCTCTTCTCCCGCTTTAAAACAATTATTAACTTCCATCTACTCTACTAATGCCCACTGTCCCAAGATTTTGGAGATCCCTTGATTTTTCTTTTGTCCAAGAAAGCCCCTTCAGAGATCCATAACCAGTGCTCTTACAGCACTGATGGCCCCTCCACACTGCCAGCACAATGGCCTCTTTGGCTACGAGGGCAGGCAATATGCTTGTGCAAGGACAACAGGTACAAGCACAACAGAGAGATGTGGGTGAAGAGGAAAGCAGGAGGACAGCACTTTCTTTTAGAGCACCAGTCTGAGGTGATCATGCAGCTATTACATTATAGATGGTGCTAAAGAAGCAACAAGGGTAAGGAAGAGAAAGAGGAGAAACCGTGGAATACAGAGGAGAAAGATGAAAAAAAAGGTCTAAAACACAGTATAATATATGAGAAGAATGGAATGAAAGGGCAAAGCGTTATTATAAGATAGCAGAAGGCAGAGAAAGAGAGATAAAAAGAATGCAAAAACATTAAGGACAAATGAAAGTAAAGTAGGCAAAGAACAATGGTAAAAGAAATATGACAAAAGCGAATGCATTTTTTTCCAGCTAGCTATCAGGTGACCTTCCAGAAGACAAGGTACTACAACATTCACTGCAAATGTGGTATCTACTACCACAAATCTAATTAAGTGGAAGAGAGAGAGCATAAGAGCATGCACACTAAGACCATAGAGCAACAAGAAAGGAAAAGCCTCTTGAGCAGGTTATCTGAGGGCAAGTATACTCAGGTCTCATCCACAAGCAGCTCCTGTAGTCAAAGAATGAAGAGTTGACATACAGCTCAACTGGTAAGATGCTCAGATGGCTTTTTTTTTTTTTTTAACCAAATTTCATGCTTGAAATTTTTTCCCCTATATTTTGCTAGCATATGTCTCTCATATGTGGAGATGGGAGAAGTGGCATTTTGAGCATTTGGACTAAGTTACTACTTATCTCTGGCTAACAAGTTATAACAACAAACAGAAGTCAGCTAGAATCAATCGACATGTACACAAAACATGGTGTTTAGACTTCCACTCTTTCTACATCCATTCTCTGTCCTGAGATTGCTTTGATACAGACATGTCTCCCTAGTAGACTGCAATATAATATGCTTATATTTTGGCCAATGTTCAGAAACTTGGAGAATTGTACTGTCAGGATGTGATTGAAGAAAAATGGATAGTGTATGTAGATGTGCTGTATTTTCAGCTTGAGCACGGAGCAAATCATCCCTCCAGAAGTCCAAAATTTAGCACTTTGGACTTCTGTAGAGATTAGTGTCAAACAGTAATAATAGCATCCTTGCTGTTAAACCCATAAAAGTCTTCTCTGCGCTTCCATGCTTGGACCCTTTAGGTTTGGTCCTTTGCTCCTCATGCATGAACAACTCTTCAGGCTTGCCGTACCTGTTGTCAAGGTTATTTATTCAGTGCACCATATACTAGTCACATAGAGAAGTGCTGCGGAAGTTTTTCACAAAAAAAAACAGTGAGGAAAAATGAACTATAGTTACTACATCTGGTAATAACATAAAAGTTAAGAAAAAGACAAAATTCAGTAGTTAAACTTTGACCTTATTGTTATTGTACTATCCATTGTGATTCTTAATACTGAACTTTGTTCACCAAATATTATCACATATGTATTTTGAGCAGAAGAATGCTACTGTTAAGATCTCCGCTAAACTGAATATCATTAATATCTCAACCAATTTATAATGATGATACATAAGTGGAATATCACACTAGTGAACTACACGCACTCTGCAGAGACATTGACTTAAAGCAATAGCTAGTGTGTGAAAGGACAGTTGTTCAATAAAAAGCTCAACTATCCTACCTCTTGTAATAAAGGATTCACACCGGTAATCAAAATTTTGCTAAGCATAGGAAGGGCCAAATCACCCATACTTTGCTTTTAAAATTCAATGCAGGAATCAAAGCAAAGGCAAGATAACCTTGTCAGGAGAATACTGAAGCGTTGTCAAACATGCTGGGGAATCTGCAGACCACATTTGAGTGGTATTTTAATCCAATGCATTTAATACTATTCCTGAGAATCATCTCAGTTTGAAGGAGGAAAACAGAAGTCAGTGAGGTGGAATAACCTGTCCTACCATACAGACACACAGGAACAGGCAGAAGACGAAATCAAGTACACGTCCAGGGAGTAACAGTTAAGCTCCCTTCTCACTAGATAAATTTCACAGGACAGAATGAACTCCCAAGGCTTCTCAGAAATTTCTCAGAACAGAAAAGTACAGAATCAAGAAGTTCAATTATTCTCCTCTGAGTCTTTTTCCCACATCAGATTAATTACGGTGAGTTGTGGTACATGCAGCCACAGATTCAAAGCGGAAGGTAGCAACTGTAGTGTCTCAAACTCTCAAATCATAACCCCACCAAGACATATGCAGATCCAGTCATATACAAATTACAGCTCTTCCTCTTCCTGTCATACAGAGCATTGGATCCAGCCCTCACCAGAAGTTTTGCCCTAGAAGGATTTAGAGAAACAACATTTAAGTCTGCCCCAGTTTAGGGATAAAACATATCTCTCATAGTAAACATATACGTGAACTGCATATCAAAGGCTATTAAAAACTGCCAGCTCATGCTGGGTACGTTGTTACTTGTGCTAATACAAAGTAAATTCCACTGATTGCTACTGGTCTGTGTATCTACTTCACACAGATGCATCAAACTTACACAGACATATTCACATGTGCCTATACATGCCATTAAACTTAGCACTTCGTACTCTGTTGCATGCTAAATGAAATTATAAAACAGTATTCCTGTTCCAGTTTATGGTATTCAGAAAAAGAAAATATATTGTTACATTCCAGCTCCTTAGATCTAAATTTTGCCCTTTGGTATGACACTCCATCATGAGGTGACCTACAGTGCACCCTCAAAAATGACGTTTTACCTTCAACAATCCCTCCTAGGACACCAGTGAGATGACAAATACATTCCCCTATATGTCACTTTTTATGGAGCACAGAAGTCTTCCCATACTTAGCAACCAGGTATCATGCTGTTTAAGACATGCGCATTTGTCACTGCAAGGGATGAGGCAGCCATAAGAACTTAGTGTCAATTTAATTCTCACGCCTGAACAAGGATCTTCATAGCCAAATTCTTAAATCTTTCTCCAGCCCCAAGGACTGCAACAGGTCCAACAGGTATGCAGCCCTCAAAGCCCTAACAAACACTGATGAGAATATCAAAGGCATGCCACTCCAGTTACAAATGCACAGTAAAACCTATTTTTGCTCAAGTCATTAATCACGAATGTACCAACTCGCTACTTTGACCCAAGAATTTGTCATTATAAGGGTTAGATGACAGCAAATGTTTAGGAGCCATCCCAGTAAGTAATTAGTTCACTGCAGTTGGAAAGAGAGAATGACCAACTTATTTTCTGCTTTGGATCTTGTGCTCCCAAGCACTAGAGAAGAGGGTATTTCCCATGCAGTATATCAGACCCGCTTAACCTTCCCTCTTTCAGATGAGTACACAGATTCTGAAACACCCATCACCTTTCAGTTCTCAAACTCTGTTTACATTGCATTTCTGTATAAACTTCAGAAAAATTTAGAATTGAAAAAAATAGTATATTTGGAAATGGTAAAACCTTAACAGCCTTATATACCCCTTTCCCAGCTTTTGCTTCCAAAATTCATATATGTATACATTTGTCATAATGTTAATGATAAAGAGTTCCTAAATGATGCAAACAATGGGAAATCACAGAGCTTAAGCAGCTGCAAGTTAATCTAAAAAATTCTATAAAACTTCCCTTGATGATCTTTAATTATATGTATTACAGTAATGCTGAGGTGTCAAATGACATCAAGCTTCACAGTACTGAGCTCTACATACACAAGTTAAAAAAGAATTCCTGACCTAAGAAATTACAGTTCAAGTAAGCAATACCAAAAAAAAAAAAGCATGTGGCAAGTACAACAAGTTTTATGTATAACGAATTAAAGCATCTGTGACCCTCCCAAAGTCAACAAAGAAAGTATGTGACATGCCCCACTTTATAATAACAAATCTTCTCTACTAAGCATGTTCTATTCTGACCATTTTCTTTAATTCAGACATCTTTACTAGAGCTGGAAAACAATTATCCCATTACAACAGACAAATTCCAATGACATTACTCCTGAAATATAAGTTTTTTTACATAGTGATGACACACCATTAAAAAAACAACCAAACAAACAAAATAAAACAAACCAAAAAGGCTTAACAGTCCAATGCCATTTGCAAAGCACTTTGCCTCTGAGGAAGAAGCAACACTCATGCTCCAGAGATTCCCAAACTGTGGTGCAAAGAATTGCACAGTCAGACTGGGGAAGCCTTTGTGCTTGAACGAAAGCACTTTCAGGGAGAAAGGGAAGAGGAAAAGGGAGCAGGGGACAGGAATTTGGGTTGCTGAAAGAACTTTCTACAGCTTGGGCAGGGGAAGCATATAGTGGCATATGATGATACCAGTAAGAGCTACTGTCTGATTTTTAAGGAAAGTATTTGACTTCGCTATCATGAATACCTTGAAAGAAAGTCTTTAAGTATCTTGAAAACCACTCCTTTGACACCAGAAATATGAAAACACAGTAAAGGCTCAGGAGAGGAGCAATAAAAAGTTCAACACATTTTTATTTTTTTTTAATCAGCTTCTCTCTGTTGTTAAGGGATAATAGATATTAGCAAACCAATCATTAATTCATATGACATAAATGGAAGCAGAGGAGGTCACAGCCACAGAAATGTTAGATACATGGTGTAAAATGAGAGAGAGAATTGCACTGACATGAAAAAGTAAGTTTAAGACAGCCTTCTGAGTCATTATTTAGTTTGAACATACAGTCAAATCCTTCCAATGACTTTTGGAGCCTTAGAAATTATAAAAAAAAAAACAAACCAACCACCAAAAACCAAAACCATGTGTACTGTTTGCAAGCACTAATATGCTAAAAAGCCTGAACATAGGCACATAGTATCAAGACAGTTTTACTGAGACAATGAAGCCATAAGAAACAAACGACACATCTAGGTATATTATAATATGGGCTGACAGCTCAAACTGCATTAATCCCCTGTTTTAAAGACCATCTCATGAAAATTATTCATTTGTCATTTTCCCCTCTCCTTGGAGTGTTTGAAAGCAAAATTTTAAATTAGAAGAAGCAGCATAGCAAAGACAAAACTGATTTGATGAACTGGTTTGTTTCATTTATGTTTTTAAGGAGATAATGACACATTGATCAATTTAAAGTTCATATTTTTGGCAGGACAGGTCTTTTTTTGTAGTAATACGCAGAGTTGATGACAGTATTGAGCCACTGACTTGTTCAAATTTGTGCTAGTAATGGCCTCAAATTACCTTCTGATGTTTTTGTGCTGGATTATTAAAAGAGTAACATCCTGATGCAAGAAGAAAAAGAAAAAGAAATGAAACCATCTCAAGAAACACCATCCCTGACTCTCAGGCTCACTCATTAGGGGATCTTTTTGGCAGACTTATCCGAGATATTAATATCTCTTTCTGTACAGATTTTAACTTCTCCCGCTCTCCCCTTCCCCCCTCAAACGGACATTCTCATTTAATGGCAGGGCACAACAGAAAGTTACCACAGCTGAAAACACTTCTGATAAAATGCAGGGCTGGAAGGCTGTACAGTCTCATCCTAACCTGGGTGTTTCAACAGGACTCAAGTATGGCACGGTGCAACTCTCTTAGCATTTGTGTTAATCCAGAACTGTAAAACAGATGCTGAGGAAAGCCTGCTGCCTTCAGGGGCTGAGTTGCTTAACTGGCACAATCTGAGAAACACAATTTCTATCCATACTCTGAATATGAAGTGAGATGTCTGTTCTTCTGCGGACTGTGTACTGGCTCCAGTCTTCTCCCACACAGCCTCTTCAAGCTGGAGAGGAATTGCACGTTCCCCAGACTCCCTTCCCTTCAATCCTTCCTCTCTGCTTGCCACGTTCAGTTTTCCTTTTCTTGGTCTTTCCATCATTCCTTTCTCTACTTAATTCACACTCCACTGTGCACCACTATGATGATACTGGCCTCTCCTCCTCTGTTTTTTCTTCTTGCACACCAAATCCTTTTCCTCTTTGGTGCTGCTTGAGTTAGCAGCTGTTTTGTTTTGTTTTTTTCTTCTGGGTTTGCACGATATCTCATTCTGGAGCCTCTGTTCCAGTATTTCTGTATTTCTGCAATACATCAGATCCATGGCACCCACTTCAGAGCCAGCTGGAAAGAAAGCACACTCTTGCATCAGCATAGCTACGTTGCAGATCATGGGAAGGGAGAAAGCTGTAAGGAATGGAGCCACCCAGCACATAAGAATCCATGTCAGGGTTATTTTGGACATGGAAGACGTGTGTGAGAAGATGACCAAGGACTCTGCACAGGGAGATCATTTCTGGGGTCAGGCAGCAGAATTCCAGTGTAGTAGGACACAGTCTGTTGTAATAAATTCCCTCTGAAGCAGATGGATGCATATTACTCTACAAAGAGGCCAGTCTCTCATAGCATGGTGACAAGTAGTAGTTCATTTTTATTTCAGTCTTAGGTGTGAAAGCCAATTAAACTGCTTAACTGACACAAGACATGGAGTTAATTTTTCTTGGCAGCCAGCCTTCTCCTTCTACGAAGCCATTGAATTGTGTGTATGGGCTTTGCAGGATGGCATCTGTACAGACACATCAGAACTAGAAGCAGATTTACACCTGTTAAAATTAATCCCAAAAGGTTTGCAGGTTCACAGATGCACACAGTTGTTTGAATGTTTCTGAGACTCCATAAGTATTTATACCTACTATGAATACAAGCATATGCTCTCAAAGCTGTGTATGAACAAGTGCAGGATACACAGAAGGTTGGCTGAAAATTTCCAGGCTTTGGATGGAAGAAAAACAACCCTCCCCTCCCTGACTCCAGGAACAGCGCTGCAGCAGTGGCTTCACTGTCAGACCTCCAGCTACACCATTTTGATGGAAAATTCCATCAGTTTGCTCTGCAACTTCCAAAGTTAACACTTCTAAAAGTGTCACATGAATTGTGTAGGGTATGTTGCTACAGCTCAAAAATCCTAGCAACACCTCAGAGCGATTACTTCATCCTGAAATACTATCTCACATTCACCTTACATTTGATAAGCTTTCCTCAGAGGTTATTGGCAATGTATGCATAACGTCCTCTCTTTCCAATCTGGATAAAATACTAATCTTGCAATTTTAACCTCTAAGCTTCTTATTTGATACCTTAGCTGCCTTTTGTCACGTGCATTCAGGTATGTATTTCCTCCAGGGCATCTGAGACATACCAGTTTATCCCTCTGGGACAGCTTGCTCATATAGGACATCTTTTCTTTAACACGGTACTCAGTCAGCTAATCCAAGTTCTCTGGAGACATTTAAAGCACTGATAGCATTAAGTAAGGTCATTCTAGAAATGTGTTACGAATTTTGAAGCAACCTAATGTAATTAATCATAGATTGAATGTATTTGGATTTGCTCAGTCAGAACAGCAAGTATTTTTCACTGATTTTCTTGAAACAAATCTGTGTGTTCTTCAACAGATTCATAGCACGGCAGCCTGCCACCTTTTTGGCAAAGTACCAACATACTGCAATGCATGACAGGATAAAGATTTATTCCCATAAAAACATAATTGAGTTTTTAATTGTCACACAGAAAACAGATAAGCATCACAACACATCTTTTTTTTTTAAATATAACAGACGCGTATGCATTTTTTCTAATAAAGATCTCATTCAAATTAGGTTATTTCAATAGTGTTATTATCAAAATAAAAATGTCAGCAGTGTAAAGCCATTTGACTAATCTTTTCCTAATCTGGTGATCATTCCTGAGGGCTATTTCGCTATTATCTGCCAGTCAACCCAGTTTCCAAAAGCACTGAGCCTCTGAAACTACACAGAAGCCAAAAGAAACTGTCCTTGGAAAATTGGGCCAGCTATCTTTCTGGGACGTTCAGTCCTTCAGCTTCACCTCAGTTTAAGTCTGAGGTACCCTTAAAAGAAATCACAATTCAAGCTCTCTTTAAATGAATGGTACTGAACCACAACTACACATCTGCTTATACAATACTAATTTACACTGCCATGATAGGCTGGTTTCCTAATAAAAATATGGGCAAGACCAACTAACATGGATAAGGCTTACATCTGTCCTATTTGTAAATGACATTATGAGACAGATTTTGTTGAACAAGCCAGTTCACTAGGAAAGCTTTATGCATTGCCACACAGAGAAGCACAAACAATAAACATTCAGAAACAGATGAACTAAAAACATGGATGCATGAATGCAATGGACTCCTCAGTATAGCCAGTATTTCCTTTAGCCACAGAGCGTTTAAGCACCTAACAGCACTTAAACAGAGTTTAATGCAAATTAGAGACAATTTACATTGGCTTTTAAACATGTAAAGGTTTTTTAGACTCTTTCCTTGAAAAAGTACTCTGGATAAATCAAAACTTCACAAGCAGTCTTGTCATCATCTCTCTCTCTTTCCCAATGTACCAAGTTATTCCTAAGTCCCTCACTTTTCCCAGTTATGTCTGGCCTTTTGTTTCCAGGAAAAGAGTGATGGAGGTCACTCAGTATTTCCAAGTTTAATAAAATCATAATAGTTGTGTGCTTAAATAGAAAACTTAAAGTTTAGAGAACTAAGTTTCAGTTGACTTGAGCAGAGGACCACTTCCTATGAATGGGTCAGTTTTTGAAGTCTGCTCATTTTGACAGCTGTAGAACTGTACCAAACACCTGGAAAAGATAAGTTACATCATAATGATTATCAATATATTTAAAATAACAATAAGCTAACTTCCACATCTCCTCTAGCAACAAATGATATAATAAATTGATTATACAAATACAAATTATTAAGTTATATAAATAACTCCTTTCCCTCCTTTTTTAAATTTATTTTTAATATGGACAAATTCCTATATTGTTCTTATGAACTGCTCCAAAAATCCTCGGGCCAGCATCAAGTATTTGATAGGATCACAGTGGAGAAAAATGCTTTTACAGCCACCCCCAGTCCTCCAAATGCAAGCCAATTATTGCACCAAGATCAAGATGCTAGAGAAAATGAGACTACGGGACCTGTTAAAAGCACTACCAGGCAGCAGATGGAGCCAGCACCTACCTACAAACATAACAGAGTGACATTAAAGCTCTTTGTTTACTTGTCTTTACATTTTTCTTCAAGTCAGGCTAGTGAAGAAGTTAAGTGTACTTTAGTGTATGAATTTGGGATAGAAAAAGTCACCTGCTTCTTGTTTCCCCAAACCTTTTGACTGGTGTATCAACTACCTGTAACAGCCCTGCTATTCTGTGACCTGCACACTTTGTGGTAACTCCAGGTCATTACTTTGATAGTTTTCTACTTACCTGGGGTGTTCCCCTCAGGTGCTAGGCTGACATGATGAACATCTAGAAATACGGCTGCACAGAGCAGCCTGCAATGCTAGGTCATACCATCTCATTTTCAAGGCAGATGAATAATGGTGGACTGTATTTTTAATCTCATTTTCACTTCCTCCTGCAATATACAGAAATATCTGTATTGTCTGGGAATGAATTAACTGGGTAGTCTGGGCTTGCTGTCTGCACTATAGTATCGCCAGTTAAAACAAGTACCTTAACAAGTGCCTTCACTTCGTGAAGGGACAGTGTGACAAAGCAGCTCACCTGCTCCCACCCCATCTGCTATTATTTAAGCAGCAGGGTATTATTTTATTATTTCTGTACTTTGCACACTTTCTAGGTCTCCATGCCCATTGCTCTACTGAGCACGTCAGGTATCGTCTTTCATTTCACCAATTTCAAAGGAAAATTTAATGGGTACACAGTAGTTAAGCAGACTTAGTAGAAGATGAGCAGAAATGGTTGATCTTAGGATAACTTAGCCTTAGATTTCCTCTTCTCAATTTCACATTCTTTAAATAAAAATAACATCTTTCTTGAATTTTTTTTCAAAAAAAAATCACTCCTTAAAGAGAAACATGAGAAAGAGTAAAACTGACTTTGGTTTCTTATTTTAAATACTGGACTTCTACAGAAAACAAAGAACATGACACATACAGGTAAATAAGTGTTTAATTTGACATCTCCAATCATTACAAATGTGTTGTATATGAGAAAATAACTGCCTCAGAAACAAGTACAGGTTTCAAGATGTTTATATACAAAGCTGAAAGAAATGTATAAAAGATAACTCACAGAAAAGAAAAGCCTGTGTAATTAACTCAGTGTACTCAAATCCTACAAGCCAAGAACTTTACGTCCTTCAAAACCAGTAGGAAGAACACAGGCCAATATCAGTCTTTGTTCTAGAGCATATTCTCTCTTCAGTGGGTTAACGTGCACAGGGCAGCCATTCTCAAGTACATCAAGAGACAGAGGTGGGTACCTCCCGAACCTAGAAAAGGAAGCTTACAGAAAATTTTTGCCCTTTTGGAAATAAATTTGACCTGCAGCCAAGCAATTGTCTCCTGTCAGTGTAAATAAACATGAAGGAACAATAGCAACAGAACTGTGAGATGTGAGTATTTCCACATTAAGAAATCAGCAAAACAATAATTCAGTATTTTATTCTTGGACATCTCTGAACAGAGTCACACAAGCACTCTTGTCTCTACCCCTCCCTAACAGTTCACGTTCATTTGTATCAGTCAGCATTACTGGCCCCTGACAAGAGAAAAACTGACTAATGAGACAAGTGTTGCTGCTGTACTAGAGCCAGATTCCCATCTAGACTGAAACCTGAGATGCAAAGAAAAGCCAGAGCAGCTTTGTCTCAATCCTTCATATAACCCTTTAATTTCATGTGGGAAGGCTGACCAGGAATACTGTAACATAAAGACTAGCACTGAAATACATCTTCTTGCAACCTCACATCTGCTTTTTGAAGAATACTGATATCCTAGTTTTTCCTTACAGAGAAATAGACATCTTCCATCAATAAGAACCCACATATAAAGAACAGAATAAAATAGAAACCATGTCTGACGTTACTGGTTGTGAATCCAAAACCAGAAAAATTGCAGAACAGCATAACAGGCGCTGGTCATTTCAACTACTTTCTAAATGTCAGTATATAAAAAAAAAGCATGTTTAACCTTAATTAATTGAGATTAATCTTTAATCCTGGATCTCATAAATCCAGGGGCTTTATAAGCAGAGATCGAGATGTCATCATCCCACTCTACTCAGTGCTTGTCAGGCTGCACCTGGAGTACTGTGTACAGTTCTGGTCCCCACAAATCAAGAAAGACATGGACAGACTGAAGAGGTCCACAGAAGGGCCTTGAAGATTATCAAAGGGCTGGAAAACATGCCCTGTGAGGAAAGACTGAAGGCGTTAGGTCTTTTCTCCCTGGAAAAGAGAAGGCTTAGGGGCTACCTCATCACTGTGTTTCAGTACTTATAGGGCAGCTACAAAGATGACGGGGGCTGTCTCTTCACAAGGAATCGCTTGCAGAAGACAAGGGGCAATGAGTACAAGTTACACTGGGAGAGGTTTCATCTTGACAGAAGAAAAAAAAAAAAAATTACAGTGAGATCAGTCATTCACTGGACCAACTTCCCCAGGGACTTGGTGGAGTCCGCATCACTGGAGATTTTCGAGATGCGATTGAACGGGGTGCTAGATAATCTTATCCAGGCTCCCCTTCCAAGGAAAGGTTGGACCAGATGGTCTTTCATTCAAGGTCCCTTACAGACTGGGCTTGTTCTCCAATACTAGGATTAACCAGTTTTGCAAGAGTATAATGTGATACATGTTATAAGTATACATATATATGATGATGATTCCAAAAGACTTATAAAAAAAAAATTGATGTTGTGAAAAAATACATCACAAGAATGTTAAATTAACATAACACGATATTATCAAAGAGCTTATCTCTTGTTCACTCTTTTTAACTCGTTGAAACTCTGATGATTTCAACTATTCTCCCTGTACTTGCTTAAGCTTAAGCAAGTTCCAGGTCACAGCCACTACATACAGCACAGTCCATTGAAGATGAACAGTTTTCTCTAGTAATAGACAGGAGATCTAAACATACAATTCTCGAGCATAAAAATAACATCAAGACATCTCATGAAACTAACCTACAAGGGAAAATGGCCATCAGTATTGTTACCAGTGACCTTCCCGTAGACTATGTGACATGATTAAGAATCCATTCTTTGTACAGAACCCTGAGAGATGGAAAAAATCTTGGTTTTATGACTAAATGATCACAACTGAAAATACTGTGACTTAAAATTTTCAAGATATAAAAACTCCAAGAATGGTCCAATTAAGAGGCTTTTTAAAGACCTCTTTTGCTCCATGTATTCTCTGAAGCTCCAGTCCGAAAGTGACATAGGATATCCCCTTTTACTTTCAAATAAATAATATTACACATAATATCAGGGTTTGGAAAGGTGAATACAAAATGGCAATTTCACGTATTCAGCTTCAGTTGCTGAAATGCGAGGGGAAACACATAACCTATACCCCTACTACAGTTTTTCAGGTTTTATTTTCTCTCTTATTATTATAATATCGACAAGAAAGTGCTTGTTGATTATAACTAGCTGCAATAACACCTAACATTTCATGCTCTGAGCTCCTCTTCCTCAGAGAAGGCATTTTTTGTAGCAGAAATAATAGTTAATACTGACCTGGAAATGGGCTCATTACCATTTCATGTAAGACTAGTGTCTTATTATTAAATGTATTCATTAGTTTTATAAACACAAAAGTGAAATCCCAAATCCTTTACTCATCTTGTACCTCCCATTTTTGTATTGTCTATCCAGAAAAAAATTAATTCAGCAGATTAAAACTATTATCAGTTTTCAGTATAATACATTCCTCTGCCACAAGTTCTTCCTCTTCCCCACCTGACTCGTGAACTTCTTTGCTGCAATATTAATTACTGGTTTTATTTAAGTCATTTCCTCTGTTACATGTTAAGATAAAGCAACATCACAACAAGACGGACCATAATAAAATGGCAGCTGATTCTCCAAGACCTCTACAACTGGTTTTAAGTTTTTTCTATGCAGATGAGAGCTAGCACCAGCACTTAAATGAAAAAG
>VZSZ01010609.1:280880-318722 GCA_013398815.1 Ibidorhyncha struthersii
CTTTTTTCCCCCTTTACACCTCCTATAAGGTTGTTAGGTATTTTTATTTTTGTTCCTTGCCTGTACAAAACAGAGGACATGCTTAAGCATGCTTAATCACATTGCTGAAGAGGATACTAATGTGTAAGTTCCCATGAGCAGACATATTTACATAATTTAAATCCATAACAAAGAAAGCACAATACTCAAACCTAATTTTATTTTTAATATATTTTTTATATAATTATACATTATTATGTAGTTTCCAGTTTTTTTCTCAACATTTTAGTAAGACCAAAACACTTTGTGCTTTAACATAATTTCCCTTCATCTCCATTGACTTGAGAAGCTTTCCATCAGGAAAGCCAAAAAAAAAAAGGTAATTAAATATGGTAATTACAGCTCTAGTCCTTTTTGTCAGCTACAAGTTTGGGAATCAGAGCTGCTTTTGCTTAATAAAGTAGCTGCTAAATTAAAATCCTGCTCATCTAACATCAAATCTTTCAAAGGGGTAAGGGTAAAATATTTAAGAAAGTTTTCCCATAATAGCCACTGGCAAAAATCTTAATTATGCTGAAACTATGAGATCTACTTTGTCTTTTTTTTTTTTTTCTTATCATGAATCTTCATTCTGAAACAGATACAGTTGTTTGGAAAATTGCAATTACATTATCCCTTGTTGCCTCTTGATCTTATGCAGACTGCTCCGATGCTTAACATTTATGAGACAACAACCACCTCTTCATCTATAAAATGTCCGGCTTCCAAGTTTTAACAACATTATGTATGAAGGTGAAGTTCACTGTACCATGTGGAAGGTGAAAATTGGGATGTATCTTAACATAAGCTACATGAAATGATGCATGCTTGCTTTTATGTCTGGATTTACAGAAGCTGTGACAATTTTAAAATCAATTAATGATCTGTCACAAAAAATCATTGCCTCAGATGATTCTGCAGCCCTGCTTTCCTAAAAGTAGAACAGCTTCCTCGCTAGATAAACATATCCACAGATATGCATACATGTATTCTGCCTTAGAAGCTACACCACGAATGCCACAGTGAGAAACAGCCTGGCTTTTAGATCAGTAAGACCCCACTCCTTTTTTCCCCTCCTCCTCAAAATACAGCTTCATCAAGAATTTCTATTAGGTAAGAGTAAGTACACCTATTGTAGTTATATATAACTTCCAGATCATTAAGAGAAATATATAATTAAACACAGATGAACTACATTTCAGTCTTGTCTGGATTATATGACTACAATGTTTTCATTGATTCTACACCCATTCAAATTAAAATATATATTGAATATTTAGAGAATGAACAGAATCTTAAGAGTCTGGTTTTCAGCTCTACATTACTTTCCTTTCTCCTTGACTGGAGACAAACAGGAGTGTCCTGCAAACTCTTCAGTCGAGTTTAGAAACCATTAACTCAAACTACAAGGTCATCAAGATAAGAATAAAATCAATAGGATTGTCCTTCTGGGCTCTTTTCAGATATGGCTAATAAGTCTCTACAGCACATTCTTCTCCACACTAGCTCCTTTTTATTCAAATATTTAGCTTGGTTGCAGTTTAACTTACGGTTTGCTTTGTAAGGTGTCTGTGTTCTGGTTTTGACTATAGCACCATTTCTCGCATCTGGTGGGACCACATGCTGCAAGGCCTTGCGCAGTATACACATCATCCCAAGCAAGCCTGGGTAATGCACGGCTTGCTAAAGAGAATGGGAAAATAATGCTCAAAGAATGGAAGACAGCATCTGGATATTATAGTTATGACCACCATTATAAGACAGAATCAAAGTCTACATTAGGTTTGATGTTAATTCATTAAACACAAGTGCAGAAATTGGACTCTCTCGAAATGCAGCCAATGACGACCGCCCTCGAACAAGCCTACTGCACAGCCTGAAGGAGGGGCTGGACTCAAGGCACCCCCAAAACTCGCTTGCATGAGCTAGTGGTGGGAGAGCTCTCATCACCCAATGATGAGACAATGACGAACACTAGCAGAGCTTGTTTAGATATTGAACAGTAACTTTTAAGGCCCTTTGCAAAACAGTCTCTCTACCCTCCTTGCCAATCCTTCCGCCCATAATGTGAGCATCAACTCATTCATTTCTCACAAGCAGATCACTCCTTATGCCACCCCTACCACTGGAAATTTCTGTCTAATGGTCATCTTGTTTGCCATCATAAACCTTTTAACGGATTATTTTCAAGAAACCGTCACCTCCGAGCAGCTAGGTAGATGTTTTGTGAAAGGATTAGTATTTAACCTATTTGTACTGTACAGTTTGTGAAAAAGCAACAGCCCTGCATATCTTGGCTATATAAACATCAGGTATTTTCTACATAATCTTCTTTATTTTGGCCTATAAACATGATCCTTCCTTCCATCTGTGATCCCACACTTCCTGAGGCTGGTTTTAAAGCACGCTGTAAATCAGGAAATCAGTACTGTCTTGTGCCCTCTACCACTGCAGAGCCTACCACAACACAACTCTGACTGCCAAAACGCAAAAAGGACACACAACGTTTTCACCAGGATACCGAAGTTACTGCCATTAACATAAGATACCAACAGTAAGAATCTGGGTGAAAAAATAGGAAAATTTAACAGTCAGATGTACAATGTATTATTTAACTCAAAGTTGTTTTCTTTACTTTGAGGATTCCTCCCTAACTCAATAGCACGTAACCTGTAATAATGGAGTGCCTGCCTAATTTATTCTCATTTACTTAAGTGCTTGTAAAAGAATTCAGAAAATGTGCTACACAAAGCATACTAATAACCTTTGGAAATTCAAATAAAAACATAGCATAATGCATATGAATAAATTCACATTTTATTTATATAGGAATATATATAATGTGATAAAAGCTACATTCTTCTTTTAACCAGAAAGAAACCAATTTTCAACGGGAACAACTGCAAGGGGAACAATCCCCCAAAACAAATTTGGACACCACTGAAATAGTATAAAAAGACTATATTTTCAAAATTTATTTCATAGATAATTATGGAAGTAATTCAGTTATTTTTTTCTGATTCAGAGAGATGTGCACATATTACACCTGCTGGCTGGGAAAAATGACAAACCTATGATTTGTGAAACTCCGAGTCTTAGAGTTATAGATATTGTAAATGAATAGAAATACCCTATTAATATTTGTACCTCAAACATAGATGATAATTAAGTAGATTAGTACTATACAGAACCTTTTAGCTCCCCTTTGGTTAATCTGGATTAATGTGTTATAGATTTTTTTAGGAACAAGAGCAAAGTAAGTTGCTAAATGCTATGTAATTCTAATCAGCCACATATTAACTGGCTATATAAATCTTACAGAAGTAATGAGTTGAATTTCAGAACCATAATCATAAAGCCTGAAAATGTTCATCAACTAAATGAAGTTCCTCCAAAACCCGTGCACCTAATATTGTAAGGATTCAAAGCCTTACGAATGTTCTGGGTTCAAAGGAAGGGGGGGAAAAAAGGCTGCTACTCCAAGGAATGTATACTTTTAATAAATGTGAATACTATTATTGATAAAAGAGTATGATTAGGAAATATTCTAGCAAGTGTGCAAATACAATTTCTCAACATGGTATGTAGGTTTTGGTGTATCTTTGCGTAGGTGCAATGATAAAAGCAGCATGCAGCAAGGCTACATACTTCATTCACATCAACTGAGAGCAGACATAACACTTGTTATTTTAACATATAATGCGAACTTCAGCACCCAAGTTCCATTCTGTGTTTTGAAGTTATTCAATTCAGTAAGATTGTATACAGCTAAGATAAATAAACCTTTAGGGTTATAAACCAATTAGGTGATAAACTGTTAGGTTTTACCACCTAATTTCAAAACTTCTATGTAACGAAAGAAGAGAGAAAACATCACCTGAATTTGAGTAGTAATGCCAATACATTTAGACACACTAATACAAGTCAAGGTTTATTAAGTATTAAAAATCCAAAATCTTCTACATTACTGTAGAAATTCAATCTACTACTTTAGCTTTTATTTATTTAAGCAACTTTGGTAAATGAAAATAGATAGAATCTAGAAACATATTAAAAGTCATTCTCTATCAACTGTGTAGAGCTTAATCATATCAGTACCTCTTCATATAGCTATTGATGGCAGCATGTTTCAATAAAATTGCATGTCAGAGCCTTAAAAACACATAAGTACTCTATCAAAGCAATAAACACATAAAACCACTCACAAATCAAGAGAATTAGCTGACTGATGTGGGTGCTACAATCTGAACAGTTACACCAATTCCAAGTGGTCTCCAAGCATGGCACATTGGACACACCAAATTTTCCACATCAGTGTTTGACCTTACCCTGATATACAACCCCAGTGGTACCTGGTACCAGTGATGAAGGTCCAGAGTATGAGACATTGTGTTGGTTTTACTGCCTTTGAGTCACAGAAGAGGAACCATGTTTAATCACAAATCTTCAAGACAGTTACTTAAAAACTTTAAGATCTCAAGTGCTCTGTTGGATTGCAAACTCAACACCTTGTCAGATTAAGTCCTTGCTGAAACCCAAATGTAAGCCATTTTGTTTAACCATTAAGCTGTTATGCTTAATGGATATGCTTATGGATATGCTTAATGGATGAACTATCATACAAGTTTACCTTGAGTTTTTCTAGCCTTGCTAATTTTAATATCCATATTGCTGATATGAATCTTCAAAGGGTTTTCAAGTTAATATTTTTTTTTACCCCAACAGTAACTTGAAGTACAATTTTTAGGAAAAAAAAACCCAAATAAGTGCATTGCAAGTTAACACATGAATAGAGGCTCCTATTATTACACAAGAAACACAGGGGTTTTTAAACACAGATTGTAAGCCAACACACCCTGTGGTATTCACGTTTATCTGATAGGATTATCATATTAGTAGTTACTATAGTCTATCACAATTGAATATAGCTATTGACTCAAAAATCAGGACCTAATTCAACAATAATGCATAATTTCACATTATACAGGTTTCTGCCAATTTGATATTCATACACTAAGATAGCTTAATGTTTTTCACATGTGTTTGAAGACAGTCCAATCTGGTTAAAAGCAGAAGTTTCAAGCTCTTCAACTCAATTCTTTGTACACTACCATCTTGAACAGAGAAATCAGCAACACATTTCTGGAGTGGAAGCTGCTGCAAGACTCCTACAGGATAGAACAAGCGAGCCACAGAAACCTTCCCAGAGGTGTGCTCAGTAGAACGCAGCTTGGCAACAGACAATTTTATAAACCTCTCTGAAATCTCAGAGGCTGAAATGCAGAATCCTAGATGTGGGGCACATGGATTTGCAACTCCGCCTTAGAGAAACAGAATTTAGAAACTAATTAACGATGGCAGTCAGCATAATCTAATGATTGCTCTTGTGTAAAAGCTTAGCCATGCACAATACTTTCGTATGATAAACATGGAGTGATTCAGCTTGGGTTTCGTGAAGTGGCAACTCGATCACAGCTATGTTGGAACATTTTATCACAGATCTAATTTTGCAAGTGGTAATTCTCCTTTGATCAGTCGCTAAGTTGAAAAGATAATTGAAGGACAGTGAATATCTGGAGGCAACTATACAGGACGCGTTCAAAATACAAACAAGCTATGTAAACAAGAGCAGCTCATCTTTAATAAACTCAGAATGGTGATACTCCCTGTAAACAGACTAAGTACCAGCAATGCCACCACAGCGTGCTAATCATGTGCACACCCTTAAAGAGCCATTGGTGGGCTAATGACACACCAGAAAAAGCATTTCAGGAATAGACAGCAACACCTGCCGTGGATGCAAATCAGCCTACCTAGCTTCTATTTTTAGCAATATGGTGCTTAACTGCTACATTTAGAAAAGACAAAAGAAAAAAATCAGTTTGTTTTTTTGAACTATGCAGAATGTTAAAATACTTATTCAAAACAGATAATCTAAACAGAAAGTTTGACTCATGGCAGTGGACAGAGATACAGGTTTTATTTGGCAGCATGGAAAAAACAGCTATCTAGACACAGGCCATTTCACATAAGGAGAGAAGCTCTGAAATGTCTTGCACTTGAAGAGATGGAGAAAAGCCTTTGTCTAACATACTAAACAAGGAAGGCAGTCACTGCCTTTACAAATGCAGCTAAGGACCATCTTATTCCTTCAGAGTATAAAGGCACCATGAAAATACCCAGCAGTATCCACTCCCTCAGCTGAAGCCATCTTTGTTCACAAGGAATACTAACTGGAAGTTTTCCTGATGGCATATACGAGTCTGAACCTCCTCCAAGATGCTGCCAACCATAGCCAAGTCATCATTCTCAGCTGACAAAAGTGGAAGAAACTTCAACGGTTGATAAACGGCATAAAGGCTACTCAGCTGGAAAAAAAACAACCCAAACCAAAAAAACAAACACAACTCAACCACAATGCCACCAGTGCAGGACACAATCACACTCAAATTTGTTACACCTAGAGCCTGCCCACACCACACACACTAAAATATATCATATACCTTTATGCATTTACTTCATAACACCTTCCTTGCAGTTTCCTCCTGTACACAACAATGAAGAACTGCACAAAAAAAAAAAATGCTCAAAACATCTCAAAGTAATTCTAAGGGCATTCAGTATGACAGTGATAAGGAGTGTATAATATCATGAAAAGAATGTATTATAATGTTATGCACACTTGTTTAGCTTACATATCAACAACTGAAAAGTAACTAGCAAACCACTCTTCTTGGTTGGCAGACAAATAAAACTGTAGCTTTATTTATGGTTACAACAATCGAGAAAAAAAAAAATGCTTATTCTGAGGTTACCCTAGAAAAGCATCATTATTTGAGTTAGCCAGACCCAAACTTTTGACTTTCAAAACACTTCCAGATGTTCCTCCAGAAAGATTTTAATTTTTAGTAGTTTATGTTAATGTTACAAAAAGCTTGCCATATTTTTGAATGGCTGCAATTAAGATGCCACAATATTTTATGAAAGAGATCCAGATATTGCATATCTCTCGGTGACTTCAACTAGCATGCCTTTTCCACTTTTGCTAGATTCTGTAGTCCTGAATTCCGCATATTCCCAAGCATATTTCCTTTGCTTAGGCATAACAGGAAATAAACACAAACGAGAGCCAAATAATTTATGCGCTCATTGTAAATACATACAATTGTAAATTAATTTAAATTCACTGAAATCATCTATCACTACTTAGAGAACTAGTAGCATAGCACTTTGCTCACCTCAGTTTTGTACTCTGGAATAATCTTTAGTTATTTTTTAATTCTACATGTGCATGTACTACATATAAGCATATATAACCCTATAAGAGATTATAAATTGAAACACTGCTGATTTAACCCATTAGACAAAAGAATAACAACCAAATCATTCTGAAAAATCAAATCATGCTTTGAACAATGGTTTTAATAATAGATTAGGTCATTTATCCTTGAAAGCCCAGTTATGAAGAAATAGGCCTTGAATCAGTTCCACATGCCCATAAAACTGCATGCAGAGCTCAACTTTTTTTATTTTTCAGTTCTTTAATAGTGTACTCTGCTTATTTCAAATATCTCCTTGGGATATGTTCTTGCACTCAGGTATTTCCTTGAGTTACGTTCACGTACTTTAAGTGTTTTCACTTTCAAACATTGCTTAGGCCTTACTTCCCTTTTCTGTTTTTTTCATTATTGAAATGTTTAAAATCATTTCAGAAATTTCCTGTGATACAATCTTTACCACCTCCTATAAAAATAGCAGACTTTTTCTTTATCCATGCCTTTTCTATAAGACCCCAATCTCCTAACATTTGAAAGAACCGTGTTCTTCTTAGAACTGCTTAGATCTTACTTTCTTTTGGTATATGAGATTTATTACCTGTGAAATATTTTATTGCCTTATTTACTGGCTTCAGTGTCCCATTCTGGGAAAGTAGGCAGATCAGCTACAGGCACCCCTAAAGACAACGATGTTAATGACTCCAGCTGATGTTCCTACTTTTCCAGCCAATGGAAATGTGAGCCCTGTTCCTGCAAGCAGCATGTTTCCTGAAGCACTGCCCCAGCTCACTCCAAGTGCTCACTACCTGGAGCAAAGCCAGACGTATACCCTGGCCTGTTTCACAAAACTCAGAAGACTACACTACACTCAGTTGCCTACCAAAGAAAAAAAAGTAATTTCTCTCCAAGAAAGGAACTTAAGACAAAGACAGTTCTGTAATCGGAAAATGAAAATAAAAATCAAAATCAGTATATTTCTGTAAAACCTTTCATCTTGAATCTCCAAGTCATTTAAAGCCATTAATTCACTGAGCCTTTCAACATTTCTTTGTTCACGTAGCACTGAAAATGGATGGATAAGCTTTTGCTCACAAATCTGACATCCATAAAACCAAGAAAATATATTTTAAAAAATGAATGGTTTGGAAATGGTTCAGTTGCACACATCAGAAAACTCCTTAACTAAGCTAAATTTCCTCCAACCATCAATATGAAATTGGCCATTCAATTATCAAATAAACAACTCAAAAGAGAATTCATGCAACAAATACCTATGACTAAGAAATCCAATTTCCCCCTTAAGCTTGGAGAAATAGGTGCCAAACTTGAAGGAAAATATCTTCTTACTAGCTCCTTCCAATTACCCTGCAATCCCAGACATACTGTGTAGCCCTAGCAGTGGTCATTCCAACTTCCTTGACAGTCTCTTGTAGATACTTACTTTCTATTTATGATATATGGACCAAATGTTGAACACCATCTCAACATCTCCAGATCAAAAGACTTTAACAGCATTTGACAGATGAAAAGAATGAACAGGCAGTGTACAACGACACTGATTATGGTGAGCAGCTTACAAATCCATGTTAAAAAACTCCAAATTTATGCAATTGCATATTTATATTTGTATTGAAATATAACAGAATTTTAAGATTCAGCAAGCATGAAATCTGGACTCTCTGCATTTAACCCTGAGGACCTGAAATTAGGTTGCTGAAAATCTGGGCCTGTGCAACATGTGTCACAACCTGAGATAGGGAGTTAGGAGGTCTCTGATCTCTTCCTATCTCATTCTTCATAGCCTATTAGACAGCGTACTCGTTTTCTGAGGATGCTTCATTCTTCCTTTTCGAAAGCAAATGCCCTCACAGCTGAGTTTTACTTGCAAGGCATAGAAAGAAACAACTAGCAACTTATACATGGAAAAACATCAAATTTTTATAGCTGTCTCATTAACATATCGACTACCTTGTGCTTAGCCCATAAAAAAAAAAAAAAACAAAACCAACGCTGCCAAAGCCAAAGACTGTCCTACAGGAACATACAAATTTAATATGCAGCAAAATAGATTAATCTTCAGGAAGCTGATCTGCTTATTCTTAATACATTAGCCATTTTTCTACTATGATATAATGAAGTGTTGCCAAAACAAACATCCACTTTCATGAGAAACATCAAGAAAATCACTTGACTTTAGCAGAGTAATTGATTCTAGATCATTCTCTGCTTCCAATTATCTCTACTGTCTTCATGCATTATGTTTCAATGCAGATTTTAAAATTTTGGGGATAAGCCTTTCCCATAATTCAGTACAAGTCTAGCATTAGAAAACTGTGAATCTTAAGACATGCCTGCAATACAAATAATCATTCAGTTAATTACTGTAACATAAAAGACAACAAGCTCTGAGCAAAACACCTCTCATTTGTGAAGATGATCATGACTAGTCCTATGCCCAGACAAGGCTGAAGATTTGTGTTAAATACAACAAGAAACCACAACAGTGTAATCTAAAATCTTGTTTAAAGCTTATTTTTGCTACAAGGCTACATTGAACAATTACACATTTTTTTTCATCTTGAAATCAAGACATGCAGTACCAAGGTATGTAAGATACCCTTATTGGATATTCATTGGCAAGCAGGTATTTTTCATTATAATTCATTATATCTTTTTTTTTTTTAAGGCATTTTATTATGCCTCCATGCTCCACATCCTCTCCAATTCTTATTACCATTTTCATACCCTATGGTGAGGCTGACAAGAAGCAGCGTAGATTTGACAACCAGAAGCGCAGGAATCTAGCAAGAAATTACTATGCAAATGTGTCTTGGAGAAGATAACATTAATAAATATTTGCTGATGGGCCTTTTGCTCCAGTAGGTGGCACATTTATAATGAAAACTTAACAGTAGTTTAAGCCAAAGATCAGAAGCCTCAGATGTACATGTGGCTGATGGATGACAAAAGAGGAAAAACACTTCTGTGTGTTGCCATTTTAGAGGAACCAGGCCAAGCTCACTACCTTAGATGAAAATATTTTCCTTCCAACTTCTCACGTTTTATAAATGTTTTATTTACCAAAAAAAGAAGTATTTTTGTTCAGCAAACAAGGAACTTCCAAAACTATGTTTTCAAAATACTCAGATACTCTCAGAGCTGAAACATAAAGCAGAATAAGCAACATTAGGTTTGTCATAAAAAACAGTTATTTATAAACAAAAACCCAACCTTATACATGTTAAACTTAAGTTAATTCTGCAACTGAAGGAACAAAGACACAGGAAAGCCACCACTTTTTTACTTCACTGTAGAGAAAAATCAGTCATAAACTGACACTGAAAGAAAAATATAAGAGAAGAGGAGAAAACACTATCATGTGATTACATAAAATCTCAATTTAGACTACAAGAGTATAAGATGATGTTTCAGAAAAAAAAAAAGTAACCGACCCAGCATAACTACTTAACTTCAGCAAGGGGAACTAGAGGGAGGGTTTACACAGCAGGAAAAGAAGCAGGTAATTCAGGAGAGACCAACCTTCCCAGACATTCAATGACGTGCAGAAGAGAAGAACTCTACTTCTGTTTTAGTTTGAGTGTTTCCACTTTAGATACTGCTACAAAACAACTTCCTTTTTTCATTCAAACCATGCTGTGATTTTCAGTTCTTAAAATATGACATTGAAACATATTTTTTGATTTATTCACAGGTAGCACTCTCAGATCCTGAACACAGGTACACATATGGATTAGGGGTCATCCTGACCCAGAAGTAAGAAGAGCTTAGATAAAGGTCAAGTTTGCAGGCGATACAGAAATTGCAGAAATAAGTTCTAAGCAAGACTTAAATTCATAGAGCTTTTTTACTCCCACTTCTGTGCAAGAAAATTTGGTTACAGGAAAAAAAAGCCATATTCTGACAGCACACTCTTTGGAGTCAAAAATTCTGAACAGCAGCCTGCCAGGTATTAGAAAGATTAGTATTATGTATTACAGTCACAGGCTTAAGAGCAAGCCTGTTAACAGCGACATCTTGGCAGGACAGTATTGTGCAACTAAACTGTAAGCATTTTACCATAAGTAAAACAGGAACAAATTAGTCATACAAATAAATTAGTATGCTTACGCTGTGCTTCCAGTCTTACCACAAAATACAGAAAGAGATTTCTGTGGATAGACGGATGTGGATAATGGGGACATGCTCCAAAGGAGTCAAAGACATCCCAAGGATAATAGTCTGAATATAACACTGTATGATATTGTCTCTAAACAATCCCAGTGAAGTAGAAAAAAGACAATGGCTAATGTGGATGCCTGTCAGGTACTAGTACTAGCATACCAAAAAAGATAAAGACTCAACAAAGTTATTTACATGGTTAGATTACAGATATTCTTAGTTCCAAAACTTGAGGTAAAACTGTAAGAAAACATCTGTAAGGTAAATCATGTATGCAGTATCTTCACCAGCTGGTTAGGAAATAGGCAGAAGATTCTGTAGTCCCGTTTTCCTGTGTCTTCACTGAAGGTATGCTTTAGATAAATAAAAGCTTTAGAAATTAATACCAAGAAAATGACATGAAATGATAAGCACACATCATATAATAGAAATCAGACTCAAGCTACACCACCCCACTGCCCACATTGACATTAAGCTTCATGCATTTGCAAAAAAAAAAAAAAAAAAAAAAAAAAAAGAAACAATCGGTAAAGTAACTTTGGGTAACAAAGGTCCCTGCACATCCTGGGTGGTATCAAGAACTGTACATAGAGCTGCTGCATAGTTGCCTTTCAGCGTTTAACATACAGTTTCAGAAATGGAGGCCAAACTATAGAAGTGCAAAGCAAGCAGTGTATACCATAAGCAAGGGATTTGACCTGGAAAACAACTGTCCTTTCACAAGCGCTCACAGAGAAAAGCTTGATCCTGCCAGCTGAAAATTAACTGGAGGAGAGGAAAAGTCCAGAAAAATCCTGAAAATTTGATGCTAAGAAAGAGGGCTTTATGAAGTTGGTTCTGGTTGAAAGAGTATTTATTACTGATAAGAGTACATTGTGCAGGCTTTAAAAAACAGGAAACAACAGTCCACTATTCACAGAATCACACAATGATAGGGGCTAGAAGGAACCTCTGGAGATCATCTAGTCCAACCCCCCTGCCAGAGCAGGGTCACCTACAGCAGGTTGCACCAGATGGTGTCCAGTTGGGTTTTGAATGTCTCCAGAGTGGGAGACTCCACCACCTCTCTGGGCAGCCTGTGCCACTGCTCTGCCACCCTCAAAGTAAAGAAGTGCCTCCTCATGTTTAGATGGAACTTCCTATGTTCAAGTTTGTGCTCGTTACCTCTTGTCCTGTCATTGGGCACCACTGAAAAGAGACTGTTCCCATATACCTGGCACCCTCCCTTTAAGTATTTATGAGCACTGATAAGATCCCCCTCAAGTCTTCTCTTCTCCAGACTAAAAAAATCCAAAACCCTCAGTCTTTCCTCATAAGAAAGATGTTCCAATCCCCTAATCATCTTTGTAGCCCTTTGCTAGACCCTCTCCAGCAGTTCCCTGTCCTTCTTGAACCAGGGAGCCCAGAACTGGACACAGTACTCCAGATGTGGCCTCACCAGGGCAGAGTAGAGGGGGAGGATGACCTCCCTCGACCTGCTGGCCACACTCCTTTTGATGCACCCCAGGATGCCATTGGCCTTCTTGGCCGCCAGGGCACATTGCTGGCTCATGGTCATCCTGTTGTCCACCAGGACTCCCAGGTCCCTTTCCACAGAGCTGCTCTCCAGCAGGTCAGCCCGTAACCTGTACCGATGGATAGGGTTATTGCTCCCCAAGCACAGTACCCTACACTTGCCTTTGTTGAATTTCATAACGTTTCCCTCTGCCCAACTCTCCAGCCTGTCCAGGTCACACTGAATGACAGCACAGCCTTCCAGTGTGTCAGCCACACCTCCCAGTTTTGTGTCATCAGCGAACTTGCTGATGGTACACTCTTATCCCTTCATCCAGGTCATTGATGAATATATTGAACAGAACTGGACCCAGTATTGACCCCTGAGGAACACCTCTTGTTAGAAACCTCCAACTAGACTCTGTGCCACTAACCACAACCCTCTGAGCAATACCTGTCAGCCACTTTTCAGTCCACCCCACTGTCCATTCATCTAACCCACACTTCCTAAGCTTGCCTACAAGGATGACGTGGGAGACAGTGTCAAAAGCCTTGCTGAAGTCAAGGTAGACAACATCCACTGCCCTCCCCTCATCCATCCATCCAGTCATGCCATCATAGAAGGCTATCAAGATTAGTCAGACAGGACTTCCCCTTGGTGAACTCATGTTGACTGCTTCTGATAACCTTCTTTTCCTCCAGATGCTTTGAGATGACGCCCAGAACAAGCTGCTCCATCATCTTTCCAGGGATGGAAGTGAAGCTGACTGGCCTGTAGTTTCCTAGGCCTTCCTTCTTGCCCTTTTTGAAGGCTGGAGTGACATTGGCTTTCCTCCAGTCCTCAGGCACCTTGCATGTTCTCCAGGACCTTTCAAAGATGATGGAGAGTGGCCCAGAAATGACTTCCACCAGCTCCCTCAGCACTTGCGGGTGCATCCCATCAGGACCCATGGACTTGTGGATATCCAGTTTACTTAATTGATCTCTAACTTGATCCTCTTCAACCAAGGGAAAGTCTTCCTTCCTCCAGAATCTCTGTTATCTGCAAAGTCTGGGACTCTGAGGGCTGGCCTGAGCAGTAAAGACAGAGGCAAAGGCGGCATTCAGTAACTCTGCCTTCTCTGCATCATCTGTCACCATGGTACATGTCTCATTCAACAGCAGGCCCACATTTTCTCTAGTTTTCCTTTTGCCTCCAAAGTACTTGAAGAAACCCTTCCTGTTGACCTTGACATCCCTTGCCAGATTTAATTCCAAGGTCTTGGCTTTCCTCATTTCACCCCTGCATATTCTGACAGCATTCTTGTGATCTTCCCAAGTGGTCAGTCCCCGACATACTGTAAACTTCCTTTTGTAAACTTCCTATTGTGGAGGCAAAGTTGTCATTGTGATGCACTGGAGACTCTTTGAGACCACCGATGCAAAAAAATGTTATTAAAAGAAAAAAAATAATACATACTCTTTTCAGATGTTACTGGATCTGTGTTTGTAATTGCACAACAGTGCTAGACTTTAAATCAAGCTTCTCTGCCATTTTAAAAGGAGACTGTACTAATAATAGGGATTCTTTAATAGTAGGGAAGAAAAGGCACCTCCTGGCTCATAATTAGAAAATTCAAATTGGCAGTAAGATGCAGTTCTTAACTGCAAAGGTAAAGGGTTATTTAAACAATTCAACAGTGTAGCAAGTAAATTCATCACATCCTGAAGTCCTTAAATTGAACTTGGATGGTTCTCTAAATAATGTGTTCTAGTTCAACTGCAGATTTATTGGACTTAACAGCAAGCACTGGCATGTTAGGGAGAGCAATTTCTTCTACTGAAGGAATTAATGCTTGAGACTATTTTGTCTGGTATTGTACAGCAGATAAGGCTTGGTGATTCCTTTGGTCCTCAGAGTTTATGAGCCCCAGTGGATGCAACTAATTCTGATTTTGTTTATACCAGAAGAGTCAGGTCAGACCATACATAGCTTACAAATTTGTTGACTTCCAAATTTCTTGGTAACAAGTTCACTTTGATTAGTATAACAAGAAGATTTTTCTCATTATTTTCAGTTAATTGTTAGATGTCCCTTCAGACTTCACTCTGGCAGCCAATTGCTCCACACCACAACATTACAGTCATGTTCCACTAACATTCAGCAAAGATCAAAGGGAAAAAAAACAAAAAAGAAAAGAAAAGAAAAAGAGACTGTTTCTACAAGATTGTGGATTCCTCAGAGAGTCCTCCACTGTGCGCCTGCACTGTTGCTGGTTGTTGCTCTAACAACTATGTAACACCTGAAACCTTGAGTTTGCAATGCAATTTCTACTGACCCTCGAACTCTATTAAAGTTAGGCAATAAACAACATGTTCATGCAACAGATGGCCTAGAAAATAATATAGTGAGTAAAGGGATTTCAATTTCAGGATAGGTAGCGTATTTACAGTAGTACATCAGTTTCTTGCAGATTATCACCACTCAAATACCTACTAAAACCTGCTATTTTGACACATTTTAGGCTATATCATTCCTAGCTATGTGGTTTTGACCACTCATGACAGAATACAAACTGCTATTTTTTCACCCAGATTCCATACATACTCCCTATCTTGTACATGGGCACCTCATCCAGTCTTTCCAAACTCCTCCTGTTTTTCCAGCAGTATGCCTTTGCAGAGAGATTGCTGTTGAACAAATGAGGCACATGCTCTTCCAGAGGGGCTGGGTCAGCTCCCTTCTGCGTAGTGCGCAGCTGTCGGTTCTGGGAATGATAACCCCTCATGCAGGATGGATGAGACTCTGAGCAGTCAAACAGCCTGCTAATTGGCAGCCAGCAGAAAGAACACATTCCTGCCCTCCACTCCGTAGTTATTCAATTAATGCATAACAATTTTTGTGATTAGGATTCTTATCTTAGTTATTTAAAGCAGTTAAGGTAACTTTGATGCCTTGCATCAACCTTGCAAAGGGAAGACTTGAAGCATCCAGGGTAGTGTGCTCTCTATCTATCAAAGCAATCCCAGGTTTTCAAATGAGGAAAGCAGTACAAAGCAGAAATACTTTAAAAGTATAGATAGGTTTATTTGCCCAATTCACCCACTGACTTCAAGTCTGGATAATCATAACATATTTCTGAAGCAAAACTCTAAAAAGATAGACTAAATGCAGTTATTTTTACAGGACAGAAAGCATGTGTCTGCCATTCCATCACCTTCCAAGAATTTAAGCAAAAAATAAGCGCATTATGACTGTAAACATGGCCTGTCTTTGCCAGGGTAGATGCCCAGTGCAATAATGTGCAACAGATGGGATCATTATCCACTAAAACCTGCTCTTTCCTTCTGCCATTGGAGTCTTGATATAAAATGCGATTGAAACCTATAACTTCAATTTCAAATAGGTCTTTAAATCCCAGTGATGCTCGGTATTCAATAAATTAACAGCCCTTCAAATATTTCTGTTGTATATAAAAGACCACCACGCAAAGAAACCTACATCAACAATTAAAGAACTCAGTTTCTCTTCAAAAGAGGGTTCAGAAAAGGGGACTGGAAGTTTTACTTGAAATAATGACAATAAAAATTAAATCATCTGACAAATATATTATTTATAAAGCTATTTCTAACCCTTTGAATTTTGTTTTATTTAATAACATGCCTATTATGCATAAAATGAACTTCTGATGATAAAAAAGTTTTGTATATTAAATTGTTTCTAAACACAGATAGAGAGAAGTATACCATATTTATTCAAATACTAATCTCTTGCTATAGAAATATAAAGCAACACAAAATCCTTAAAAAATTAAAATGTTTGTGCATTTCTTCAGAATTATTTGTCTGATGAACTGTGCACTTCCTCAAAACAAGTTTTCCCCACAAGAAGGTCTCCTAGATTTTAAAAAAAGTTTTAAATTAAAAACCAAACTAAAACCCCCGCAAATACACCACACCATTTACACTGTCTAGTCATTTGTTTCATCAGCTGTGATCAACTTCACTTCCAGTTTACAAGCTCCATTGATGGGGCAAAACCCTGGGATGCTTCAGTATCCCCACCTTCTGGGGCAGAGTACTGCACTGCTGCACACCTTCCATTAGCTTCACTTTCTGCAGGCAGGAAAATAAGGGAACTGATCAAACCAACAGCCAGAAAGTGAAAAACAGAACAAAGGAATCAAAATCCAGAGTGCGTCTCCTCAAGTAGTATTTCTTTAGGCCCCAAAAATATTGTGCGTTACTTTTCATCTTGATTTAATGCAACCTTAAAGATAGAATTTTCAATGGCCAGAAGTTGCATTTTCTTCTGCTCCAATTCAGTTCTGCTCCTATTCATGAACCATACCCAATCACCTGTGAACACTTAAACAAATGTTTAACCTTAGGTGCATGATCAGTCATCACTAAAGTCTCAGATAAAGTGCACGTGTGAGAGTAGCTGACCCTTGAAAAGTCTGGAACACCCTGACTACAGCCGTGTTACTGTTTCATTTCATTCATCAGGATGCAGCAATGCATTCTGCTCTCACAAATTCCTTCCTCTTATTCTAATGTACTTCTTGAGTTAATTGATACACCATATTTAAGCTCTAACCAGAAGACTCTAGTAAACTTGGGCTTGATCATTGAATAAATATCATGTGAACAACACAATAGTTTTGGGTAAAAAGCTCGCCAAACAATTTGACAAATGTTTGCAAGTCCAATATCTGTCTATAAATTAGAAGTTACAATTATGTAGCTGGAATTAACAAGTCACATATGGAAAGATTAGTTTGAAATATGTATCCAAACTATTTAAGTAATTACAAAAAAATCTTTGAATTGACATAATTTCATAAGTTATGCTTTTCTCATTTTTACCACTTCTTTGCTAGTGGGTATCCTGATATACTTATCGAGCAACAGGCTGTTTCTGCCTTTTAACTGAATAATTGTTAGTCAACAATATGAAACACTAAGTACTAAACACTGACTCTTTGCAACAAAAATCTTCTAAAATTTGTATTTAAATAAAGTATTTACGTATTTAGGTAAATAGCTTTGTCACCCAGATATTCATGGGTGAGTATTTCCTTACAAAACATAATCAGATTACAGACTTAATTCATTAGCTGCTGGTAAATTATTACTTTATTGATTTGGATTTTAAGCTTAATTGATTGTCCAGTTGAGAAACATTATCTACAGAAGGATACCAATGGCATAGATACCATGCAATATCAATAACTTCCACAGTATAAGTCTAGTATACAATTAAACGAACAAGGTCAACTCAAATATTTTTTTTCCAGCAAGAGTAATCTGAAGTAATCTCTAAAACAAAGTCATTTGACTTGTTTGTTTTGAGGAAGGAGGAAAGAAAAAAAATAAAAAGAGATTTTTCCCTCAAAGGAGAAATACTTATTAGAGAGGATAAATTATTAAAATGAGCAAGTGTTTGCAAATGACAAACAAAATTAAGAAGGGACAACAATATTTTCACTTGTTTCTGCCAGATTTTCCCTTGTTTCTGTCAACAGTTATTAACAAAAAATCTGGTACTACATCCCTTTCATATAAGCATTCTTTATAATCATGTCTACAAAAAAAACATAATGATTCACGACAATTTAATCGCCAAATAGACTTCTGATGTTCCAGCTTTGGCTTTTCTGAAAGTCCGTGCCCTGCTCACCAACCAAAGTGACTGAAAAGATTAGATTTTATTTTCAGAAGTAACCTGGGTACACAGTGCCAAACGCAATTTGCTTCCTCAAAAAGAGGTTGCTACAATGATTACTTAGAGGGTGGATTTTTACTATTCAGAACCTTACTAGAGACGTATCAGGCTTCAATGGTACCACTAACAAAGCTGGCCACAATACACTAATTGCAATTCCTAACAATAACCTTCAGTTCTTTCCAACTAGTCTGCTTTTTCTTGATGAAGTGATTTCTGTGACTCTTTATCCAGATGTGCCACTCTAAAGCCTAGAAATCTTCCTCACCTCTTTATTTTCTCCATGTTCCATTAAAGTGTGTTCTGGTGATAAAAAAAAAGCCTCCTTTTCTGTTAACATTTAAATGCACAGTCCCAGAACTATGGTTTCATTCTACCTATTATGAAACAAAGCATTTTGGGATGTCATTGTTGCAAGCACCCTAGGCTGAGCAAGAGGAGACTGCACATGTGAAAATTTTGAATCCAGTTTGAGCAGAAAGACAGCCAATTTTAAGAACTTCCTCCATGGATTTCTTCCTTTCCTCTCTCTGCTTCCCTATGAGGGGAATGAAAGAAAGAAAATGCAGGCCCTGGGTGGAAGTCACAAACTTCCAGGCAATATGTTCTAATTTCAGATTATGTCACTACAGAATGCTTGAAGAGAGCAAAAGGGAAACCAGCACACTAGAGACCTGCTCTCTCTGTCTCTTCTACTCCCTCAGTAAAAGTCTAAACATTACCTAAGTGAACAGCTAAAAAAACAAACAAAGAGTCCAAAAAAGAACACATCACAATAACCACAGCAGTCCCTAGACCTGGAAACATCCTTTAATCACCTGAACATGAGTGATCTGAATACAGATCTCACACACCATCCAACACAACCACATACACTAACAAGTGGTATCACCAAACGCAGCATACCACAAATTCTTGTCCAGTCAAGAGTCTGACACTTTCACAAGTTGCCTACCAGGAAAAGTTTTGTCCACTGAGCTTTCACAGTCATATCCTTTCCCTCAGGTAGCTCCTATGACACATGATATAAATTTGAAAATCTACATCCTTAAAGAAGCTGTATTTCTGTATTCACAGAGTATTAAAAAGACTTCCTTATCTCCCCCTGAGATCCGCACTACTCAATCACAGACAAAAAGCTTTTTCAGGGTAGGTCTTGGACCTACCCAAGGCTAAGGAATTTAGCCTTTCAACTGCCCTAACTGCTGGTGTTGATACAAAAGCACCCTCCTTACCTCTGTACAGATCAAAAAGTACCCTGCTTTCCTCACTTCCAGAAAAAGAAAAAATAAAAATCCTTACAGGAACAAAAAGCATTTGTGAAAGAGGGAAGTTAGTTCATTTTCCCTTCAAAGACATGTTATGAGCACTGCTTAGAATCCTACAGAACAGAAAGCATATGAAAAAACCACACTGTTTCTTGGCTGAACATTCTGGGTGAGACCTCCAGAACATCTCTGGCTCTTTAGCCTATAGACAGGGAAAAACATACATAAACTCCAGCTTCGGCAGCAGAGCTTCAACAGGGCTGCCACAGTGAACTACAGTTCTCAGTTTACTCAGCTCCTCTGGCAGAAATCAGTGACCTTCACTAAAAAAGGCAAATTCAAGATTTCCACAAAGAGCTTGGCTAGACATGGGACCCAAAGTCAAGTGATCAACACGGAATTGCTCAGAACCCCATACCACTTCCCCAATCATTTTTTCCTTTTAGCTTACAGTATCCTCATCTCCTTGTAAGTAACCTTGCAGTAGTGAAGCTGCTATACCCTGAACGCTCTCAAACTGCAAAAGATCACCACACCTTAACACTTGTCTTCTAAATGAGAAGAAATTAAAATTATGGTGCCACATGATAATTGGCAATCTGATATAGAAATGGCTCTTGAAACAGAAGAGCTCCCTACCAGAAAGCAAAGTAGTTTTGTCCAGTGTAACAAGCACACCAGATCTTGCTTCTCACTTTACATATCAATGTGAAACGGCAGGAGGGGAAATATGCAGCAGTAAAGACACTTGGAAGAGGATGCAAGATCTTTGAAGCTGAAAGCACCTTACAAACAACAACATCTTGGAACAAAGAACTAGCCAGCTTGAAATGTGACAAGCTTGTATTCATAGCGATAAAAAGCACGGATAAAACAAATCCCAAAAAGAATAAAAAGACAAGGAAAGGTATTCTAGCTTAAGCACTTCAAGAAATAAAAGAAGTTTTATGTGTCATGGTAGTGACATGTCACATATTGTTTTCCAAATGTTCATAACAATATTTTCTACCTGGTAGCCTTTAAACACACACTGAAGAATAGCAAGCAAATTTATTCAAAGGTCCTAAAAATGACAGAAATCTTTTTTTTTTTATTTTTTAAAGCTGTATAAGAAACAAGCTGTCAGCCTGCATCTATTTCATGACTACAGGATGATCCAAACAACATGGCTTTGAGAAAGGAACTTTGTCAAAGCGATACTCTGCTGTGCCTTCCAAGCATCTTTGACAAAGAGCAGTAGTCTCCATAGCTGCTTCTTCTCTTCCTCCTCCATGATGATGGAATAATAAAAAACTGGTACATCAGCTTAAGTTTACTTCTTAAGTAAGCTTCTGGAAGCTATGGCCTCCAGCTCTTCTTTCCCAGGAAGGCATAACAGCAGCTGATTGGAATCTCTCCGCAGCACTGAAGAGAAGAAACATTACCAGTTCTACAGCCCACCACATCTTCCACACAAAATGCAAAGTCAAATTTTGCCCCTTGCAGAGCTGATCAATGCAGCGAATATTGTATTATAAGAAAATGTTTATTTCAGGGTCAAATCAGAATTATGGAGATCTATATTAAAAGCAATGCAATTTAAAATTAACTAATATGCAAGAGAGATTAACATAAACTGGACAAAGTAACCCAAGTGAAGACAAAGTGCACAATGTTCACCACTAATCTTTCGCTATGGATAGCTGCTAGCGAGGGAACAGTTAGCAATCTGGCAGTTAGAATGCCGTCTTCCAATAATGAAACACAGGTAAAAAAAAGTTAGCTCATCAATTTATGAATTCTATGTATTAAAGGAGGTTTTACAAAGGTATTTACTAACAACTTATTCTGACTCATATAGGTTTCCAAGGAAAGATCAAACTTTGCAATCTGTTCTAAAGTTGCTTTCTATAAAGCATCTCTCCTGAATATTTAGGGTGCTTCATATACATTTTTCAAGTGTACTTTGTCCTTGATCGTTAAATAAGCACACAGAGCAAATTAGCAACGAGGGATATTAATCTTCCATGTCATGAAAAAAGGCTTATTGCAAAGTGATTATAAAACTCTGTATGAAGTGTAAGGTGACAATGAATTTGGTAATTTTATGTCATGAAGGACAAACATATGCTTACAAATGTTAACTGAAGGACTACAACAAATTAACTCCAAAATGCTATCAGAAACGTGAATCGTTTAAGTCACTGGGGAGAATTCTGCTTGATTAGGGTCTCCCTAGGATTTCCACCAAAACCTGCATTTTTGTCGGGGCTTTTTTTTGGGCAGGGAGGTGTTGTTTTGGGTTTTGTTTGTTTGTTTTTATCTCCAAAGAACACCTTAGCAGAAGCTATCAGCTTTGACAGAACACCAAAATTCTGGCACTGAACCATAAATTGACCATTACCATAAAAAGAACTGCTAAATGAGAAACCATGTGCTCAGTATAAAACTAATTTCATGCTTTCAAAAGCACACAGTGGCTTCTAGCAAGATAGTGGCCCTGGGACTTGCAAAGACAGATTGGCTAATACAAATGGTGTGTGCTCCTGATGCAGTCTGCTTAGCCAAGCTTTACATGTACTGGCAGTAAATGGAAATTCTCGAATCTTCTGTCAAACAAATACACACTTATCTATAACTTTAGAGCTGAAAGCTATAAAACAGCTGCCTCATAAATATATTTAGCAGGAAAACGCATGAGCTGTCCTAGTTCCTCATAAAAAAAAAAAAAAACACAGCAGCCTTTACATAGTAAGCATAGAAATGTCTACAGCAAGCAAGAAAAACATTTTAATAAATATTTTCCAGCATCTTTACTTCTTTTACTAAAAAAATTACTATCAGCAAATGCAAATATAATCATAGCAGGTCTCACCACAAACTAAACATATTTGCAGAACAGCAGTGCTTAATAAGTAACTGAGTTGAACTAATTTTTTGTGTTCTGCTATAGGTGAAATTCTCAATAAAAAACTTTTTTTTTTTAAACACATAGGTACAAAGTCTATTTAGTTTATGATAATCCTTCTTTTGAGCTTAAAGATTTACTAATAGAACTTCACGGGCTACCTTTAGCACACTATCTGTTCCTTTAAATAAAACTTACTGCACTAAATCTCAATTTTAACTTGTTAGGGAGAAGCAACAGTAATTTCATACCCTTCTCAAAGCAAGCTGTCTGTGCAAATGAATTACTGGAAGCTATCCTGGGCATGACAGGTCATAACTTTTAATATTAACAATGACAGACATACGCGAGATGTCAAACCCAGTATACAATTTATTTTATTCTTTACTTTCTTAGTTTAGCTGGAGAATCCGAGAGCTCTTGTGTTTTATATCTCATTATAACTATAATTTGAGATTTAACAAGCCAGAAAGCAAGCTCTGGTAAGAGGTATTTAGTCACACCGCTAATTAGCTTCTTTCTCTAACAATCATACAGCATCACTGACATATTCAAAAAAAATTTAAAATGCATAGGAAGTCACCTACTGGAAAGATGCCCTCTGCAAACAGCAAGCAAGGAAAGGGAGCTTGCCACATATTTAGAGTTACTTTTAATACTGAAATAAGAAGAGAAGAAAAATATGCATTACATGCCTTGCCATTTTTCTTATCCTTTCCACTGGAATAACTACAATACAAATGACATGCAGACAGAAATAATGCCAAACATGTAAGCATTCACTCTTAATATCATATCACAAAGCAATTCAGTGAAGTTTAATAATAAAAATCATGCTCACCTCTACTGGGAAGTCCGCTCCACATTATGGCAATATTACTTAAGCAGCTTAAACAGCAACCAACTTACATAAACAAAACTTCCAATACGTGACCAATATGATCTACGGTGCTACAGAGTCTTGGCTCCAGCCCTGATCATCTGTGTGACAGTACACTGTTATACCAGTGCAGCCTCAAACCTTCCCAGATGCCGGCTTATTGCATTGCTCATTGAAAATCCTTCACACGCTGGCAACATTTTAGGGAAGGACAAGCACACTCTGAGTCATTTGTAAAGAAAGCAAAGCAATTTCAGTTCTGTATCTTCATGCGTACCGAAACACAGAGCACTGTCAAAGTAGAAGTCTGAGGTGAATTTACGCTGAGAAACAGGCAACCCAAGCCTTCATTATCAATGCATGAAATCAGCTACAGTGACCAAATTCAAACAAACCATTAAAAAAAAAAAAAAGGATATGATTATGAAAGGCTCTACAGATTCAGCTCCAAACCACACAGAACGAAGAATCATCTATCTAGACTGTGTAAGTGTTAAAAATAGCTCTGTCTTTTCTACAATGAACACGAGACAGAGGAGAATCAGTAGCCTGTATTCTGATGAGGTTCGTTATTGAAAAAATAATCCAGCAATAAAAATTAATGATTCCTTACAGCTTTTCTAAATAAGATTAATTTACAATTATGCAAATGAACAAATAAGTACTTTTTAACCACATAACAAAGTCTATTACACATAAACAAATAGGATAGCTATTAAAGAGAAGCATAAATATTTGGATGAAAAATTTTAGAATACTGACCCAGCAAAGATCTGTACAACCCAGCAGATTAAGTATTTGTACAAAAAAAAAAAAATCAAATCAACTAAAAGCATGACATTACATGACCTTCACCTTTCAAAAACAACAATAATTTTTAATTACTTACTATGAAAAATCTCCATGGCTTATTAAATTCATGCTCTTCCCACTCCCACGCAGACTTCCCACTATGTCAATCTTTTTGTCTTTTCAGGTACTTCATACGTTTTCTTTCCCAAAAAAGGTAAGAGGGCATGTGTCACTGTGCATACTCACACCCACAGAGATACACAGTATAATAAGAATCAGATGTAATCACGACTAGGTAAAGTTTACAAGAAATAGAAAGGCACAGGAGTTTTTATTATAGTACCTGTACAGTTATCCAAATACACTACTGTGTCATGACACAACTATGGGAGAAACTTTGGCAGGGTCTGATCCCAAATGAGGATACTTACCATACAAGAGAGAGTATCTGATTTACTTTTGCCAGATAAAAATAATAAATTAATCTGACAATTATTTTTTTCAGTCATTTCAATACAGAAATCACTGTTGGAAATGAGCACTGAATAAAAATTATGACTCTGCATTTATAGCTCCCTTTTCATCTCAACTGTCTACACCTGTAAACTGTGGATCACATCCTTCAAAGAGATGATTAAGAAACCCTTGCAGCAACATGACTCAACTGATTTCAGTAGCTCTCCAGGCCATTACCCAGCCTGTCTAAATGACAAGGGAGACCCCCCAACCTGAGCAGAAGGTGTGTCATCACCACTCCTGCAGCCATTCTCAGCTTGAAATCATGGCTGGTGAGCAGCTGTATTTTTGGTCCTAGACTCTAGAACATTTGATTATCTGATGTCTTAAATACTGGTTCTTTACCACAGCATAACTGCCCCTGAAGGCAGGTTAAACTCTCCAAGAAGGAATTTTGCAGAGACTTTCGATACAAGAATATATGTATGCCAACTAGTGGCAAAGAGTGCCAACTGTGGTAGCCAATTTTATTTTGAAACCCTTCCCCACTCCACCCAAAGCACCACCCCCCCATAAACTCCTTTTTTTCCCATACTAGCCACATACTCTGTTGTTTGCTTACACATGTCATTCATGTGCTCCCCACCTCCAAGAGAATGAAGTGGAGACTACAAATGAACAATTGGTCTGACAACCTTTACCAACTTCAAAAAAGGTTGGTGGTTTGTTTTTTTTTTTCTATTAGGGAATTTTTGGATGTTTTAATCTCATGCAACTTAACAATTACTTAAAAACAGCCAAGCTCAATGAAACAATTTTCCATTTTTTTTACTTGAAGACTACCAGTAAGTACACATATCATCTACTTATTATTTTTATGAATTTTACCAGTACTTTCAAAGTGCAACTACTCAAACACAGAACAAAGTATTATAGATACTGTTTGTCGTTATTAGCAAACAAGAAACTGTCTTTAATGTCAGTTCTGTCCCTTCATATTAAGTCTTATCATCAACATTTTGTAAGGAGTATCAAGTGCACCTAAACAATATAATAAATCCCCTTAATTTGAAAGCAGCTAATTATGACTGCTATGAAAGAAAAATAGCACTAATCAGTTATCATAAAGAATATTTTTCTTACAATATGGATTGTAACTTATGTAACAGCACATATTTCTTAAGTTGTGGAAGATACTGAAGTGACGGAAAGAATGTGGAGCCATCTACCAAATGGAATCTTGTTCAAAAGACCACCGAAAAGAAGTCAACGTACCCTGTACAGAGAAGTGAAATACTTAGTTTCTCAACAACTCACTAATCTAAGTTGCATTACAGGAATGTAACTCATTTATTTTTATTATATTGGAGAAAGGTAATAGTTTTGCTTTTTAGCAAAAGAGTCTAATCTTTTCCAAATATACTAGTGATATAGGATAGCAAAACAGGGAGTAACGTCCCTTTCACACAGGGGGCAGAGGGAGAAAGCCCTGAGGCATTGTTCTACTTTGTGCCCCCAACAGCAGCAGCTTTTTTCAAACTGCTTTCCAAAAGGTTGGGCTGTAGGCATCAGATGTGGAAGGCAGAATAAGCACTAACTTTCTACAGGTCTATAAAAGGTTTTGGCATAACACAAGAAAGAGTAAGCTCACAGTGCTTTCTACTGTCCTCCTCTTCTCTATAAATACCAATTCTATAGCTATGTATGCATGCATTTAGTAGGACTCGGTTCACAAACTTTTCAAGATACTTTTGGTTGCTGCTTAGCATTCCTCTGAGTACTTGGTAGAATAATTCATAAAGAACTTCTGTAATAAAAGTCAGATTATGCTTGTTCTTTTTTTAGAAAAACGAAAGACAAACATTGATAAGGAATTTGAGGACCTAGATCAACAGGCTTAAAGTAAGCAAAATTTCTGTTCTCCATTAAGTTGACACAAAGCAGTCATAGATGGCAACTAAGCTACCTGTCAGAAAGCCAGTCTTGGCCCAGCTAAGAATTCAAACCTACATACCAAGACCTTCATTTAGGATCAAATTCTTCTGAATCTGGTCAGATTCTTCCTCCTAAAGCCAAGGAAAAACACTACTGAAATCTGAGTAATGCACTGCAGTTTCATTCTGTTGTAACAGACCGCACTGACCTTGTCACCTGGCAAGGTAATCTCTTCACAGTTTCATTTAAAATAAAATTAAAAATCTTCCTCATATGCACCAAGCCAAAGGTGGGCATGTGGATTTAAGGCCAGCTGGAATATTTTCAGAATAATTCCTCAACATCTATCAATAGTCAGTTTCACTTTTTGAGAGAAAGAAAGAGTCAAATACTTAGAAAATTAATTATTAATCTAAATTAGATGTTTAAGAAGGTCCTTTTCATTTGACATAGCTGAAGATACTTTTCACACTTCCTAACTCTAGACATTACATACACTAGTATGCAAGTTAGTTATATAGTCCGTGCATCCTTTGAAGGATAATTCTGAACTCTTTAACTGTAACCCTCCCTGCCTCCATTAACTTGAAAGGATGCCTAGACTGCCAACTTAATATGGCATCACTCAAGGAGGCAGAGTTCTAATCTCTATTGCCAAAAGTGAAGAAAATCTGCCTTCTCCATACACCCTTGTTCTCCTCCCATGTCCAAGATTCCTGTTTTACCTTCTCCCTTGCACAAGCATTACCAGACCCTTTCTGTGATCTGATTTAAGTCAAACACAACAGTAGTCGTCATTTATGTATTTATTTTGCTAGTTTAACAAATCCCTGGCTGTCAGTGCTGTGAGCCAGATCACACAACTGTGTGTTGATAATCACAGGATGATTGCCTGAGAGATTATTTCCTCAGTATGACAGGGGAACACATTAACTTGTAGGAGTGTTACTCTACAAAAAGTCACAGCATGGGGGCCCACAGCATTTCCAAAACTGTCCTGCAAAATTTCAAGAGCAAAAAGGCAAAGCTGCTACCAGAATACACTGCCAGAGGACTGATGTCCCAATCTCAATTCCAGCCAAACCTACAGAAAGATCTTCAAATGGGCATTAATGAGAGCATCTGGATCCTAAACCACATTTGCTGTTTAAAACACCCTAGGGACCCAGGAAAAAGTGAGACTGCTTTGCCCACTTCTAGAATTTGGGCACTTTCTGTAACAAAAATGAAACTACCCTACCCATTTCCAAGGATCTGTAAAATTTAGACTTCGACAGGTTTTTCCAGTACATTCACTCTTAAAACTACAAGAACCTTTCCCATGTTAGCATGAGGGCAAAGGAAAGACAATCAAGAAGATTCACCATGAGATACCACCCCAGGGAGCAAGTAATGAGAATTTGTTGAGCTAAATCGGTGTCATCTCCAAATGAGAACCGTGAGGAATATAACAAAGTCATCCACAAAACTGGCCAAAACATATACGAGCAAACAACTCGCTGTTACCCCTACAGATAGCTTGCTTAATAAAAAAAAGGCTTAAGAAAATAACAGCGGCAGAACAAGCTAACAAAACCCACAGCCGTGGCTCGTTTGCTCAATCGCCCGGGCTGCAGCACCATCTCGTGGAAGCCTTGCGATCCCGCAGGCACGCTCCCTCCGCCTNGCTAGCTGTTAGCAGATAAGGAGGCAAGCAGTCTTTAATTAGCCAGGTTCGTACCGTACTCTCCAAACTGGTTCCCCCCCCTTTGAAGAGCAGATACTTTAGCCCTTGTTTTCAGGGTGGCAGGTGGGATTTGGGGTACCCCAAGCAGCTGAGCCCTGACCCAGCACTATGGCTGCTGCAGCCTCCAGCAAGACATCTGCTGAAAAGCTTTCAACAGGCCCACTCCACAATACATTTCCCCAAGGCTGCAAGAAACTACCCTTTCTTTTCCTGCTTATAGGAAATAACTGAAAAAAAAAAAAAAAATCCAATTCAAGCTGCAGAAGCAAATACACACTTTCTTATTTTCCTGGAACTTCATTTATTTCCTTCTGACAGATGCCTGGCCGTACATCAGATATGCCTAGCACAAGGGTAGGGACGGCCATTGGGAATGGTATCACTGACAAACTTCAGCCTGAGCTGCAATAAGACAGGATGGGTAAGAATGGTGAGGAACAATAACTAGAACAAAGGCTCTAACATCATATACAATATACTTTTCCGGTAGAATACTATTTTCTTCACACACACAATTTTTAACACCAATCTAAAGAAAATGAAGAGTTCAATGACTGGATCAAATCACCAAAGCCTTCTAATTTAGTCAATTAATTTCTTGACTTGATCAATATAAAGAAAAACAGCTGTAAACATTATTTTACATGCAATTTTACTTGCGGTGAAGAAACTGAAATTGCCAGTACAGGTAAAATAGCAAAATAGCTTCTAGATTTCAGTAATGAGGTGAAGGAAGCAAAATAAAGAAGAGCTTACAGAAACAGAGTAGGCTTTTTAGAAAAATATGTTGCTAAATACCTTTTGAAATTCCATGACAATCACACACTTACTCTAAATATAAACAAGTAACTTTAAAGTTATCTCTAAAAACATATTTAGACTTTAAATATATAAAACCCCCTCATCTATACATTGTAGAGTATTATTGCGAAGAACTGGAATTCCACAGTTGGCAAATCTTGGTAAACTTTTCAGTAGTGGTACGACAAAGACCATTGCCTATTACTGAAAGTTACAAGCAACAAATTGAGGTTGTAGTTGTGAAACACAGTGGAAATCAACAATTTAAAGGATGCTTTATAACAACCTAAGGCCACCTGTCACAGAGAGGACCTCAGAAGAGAATGAATACTAAAATGTGTCTCATGACTCCTCTGTGTTCATCCCCATTTGGAAGAAAGTCCACCAAGTGCCAAGGAGGCTGGACGCAGTGGTGGTGCACAGATCAGTTCTGCCACAGAGGATCAAGACAGTTCTGGCAGGTCTGTAATCCTGGTTTCTGTACTGTCAATGAATATTTAGTCTTGTATATTTTACAGTCACCTTATTTTCCAACAGGAATATTGTTAATTTCACACTTATCTTATGGAGACAGAGGAAAACTCCAACCACAGACTAGCAAGAACCTTTGCAGAGAGCTTCCTGAGGTGTGCTGAACTGTTCACTGCCTGGTTCATTAAAAGGGGGTGTAGTTACAACAGCGAAGTACAAGAGGGGCTATTTGCTTCCTTCACACGTGGAATAAAGTCTGTTCACTGGTGAGGTGAGATGAATATAATTGTTCTCTTACCATCTGCACAATTAATTCTGTTTACAGTGTTAGCCAAAGAAATGGGAAAGGCAGACTCCCATTACAAGGGGTAATAACACTCCAGAGGACATGGATTAAAGCTGAGCCTGGATAATGTCAATTTATAAGAAAATTAATTTCTACTTATTTTTGGAAAGTGTTCTTTGAGAACTACATTTCAGTAAATCTTGTTCTCGTACTGGCTCTTAAGCAGTATATTAAATTGTCTATGCAATAATAATAAGCTGCCTATGCAAGGTATTTCTTTCTTTTAAATGCTATGAAACCAACATACTTCAGCTATGAAAACAGAGTAAAACTAGTAAATAACTAGGATATAGTCTAATACACGCATCAATGAACAAAGCACAAAGAAACATGAATTTTAACTCCCAAGCTATACAGTAACCCCAAAGCATGTATTCCAGCAAACATAAAACATTCTCAGCATCAGAGCACTCTTTGAGCAACAGTGCCAAAGCATCAGCTGTGATCCCCAGGAATGACTGCAAAAACATCGAGTGCAGGGGTCCACCTAACAAAAAGCAACAGAAAACATGCAGTGCAAACATTTCAAATTCACAGAGGAATTTAAATTAACTTAGAATGTCTCATAGCTCAAGTTATTTTAAGAATGCACAGAATTAAGTAATTTAGGTGTTATTCAATAGGAATTTAATCTTTCGGACCACTGGCCTTACCCAAGTGATACCATTACACTCCTTGGTTCTAAACAAAACAATACCACAGACTTCAAGAACAGTCAAATTCAGTTAACAAGAATTAAAATCAGGGAAACAAAAGCTTAACCCTTTAATGCAGTTTGACTGTTTCTATACAGAAACCCCAAAAGCAAATCCCCTCGTGGCTACTAAAAAAATTCTCTAATAAAATTAATAAAACTTTTTTCATGAAGACTGAGATCTGTTACTTCATCAATACCACACGTTAATAAGCAGCAACTATTGCTTCTTCTAGACAGTAATTCATTCAACCTGCAGCATTTTATTTATCTCAGAACCAGAAAGGATTACTTGCTATACTTGCTTAAGATATAAAGAATACTTTTCAAGATCAACTTTGGCTGTTTTGGATTCTACAGAATGTCAAACCCCCATGAATTGTCTTTGACAAAATAAATGGAAAATAGGAAAGTACCTATTTCAACTACCAGAAAGAAAAGCACCCTTAAAGTGCTCCAAAAAAATTTCTTCGATGCTGTTGGAACATCACAGAAAAAGGATAATCCTGCAGCAAAATCCTTAAACTATGAACGTCAAAGCAAGAGATCATATGATGTACCAGGACCCCTTAAAAAAAAGGAAGGAGGGTCACAACATCCTTACCCTTACAACCATACAAGATTGAATCATTAGTTCCATGTGTTCACTGTGTTATAAGCATACAAAAGGAAATACTACATTTTTCTCAGAATAGCTGTGAGCTAACACTGAAATAAAAAAAACTAACAGGAAAGCACATTATGTGCTTTGCACCTTTACATCATGCAAGTTAAATATGTTTACCCAAGCATTTGGTACCTTTGTTTTGCCCAGTAAGTAAAAAGTATTATTTCAAATTACTTCTCACTTGAATGACAGCAATTAAAACCCAGACCAGTGAAACAATCACAGAATCTCCTAGATTGGAAAAGACCTCTAAGATCATCTAGTCCAATTATTAACCTAACACTGACAAGCCCACCCTTAAATACCTCCAGGGATGGGGACTCTACCATTGCCCTGGGTAATGCGTTCCAATGCCTGATGACCCTTTCAGTAAAGAAATTCTTCCTAATGTCCAATCTAAACTTCCCTTGGTGCAACTTGAAGCCATTTCCTCTTGTTCTATCATCTGTTACTTGACAGAACAGGTCGACTCTCAATGAAAGGGCCAGGCCTATAAATTCCAGCTCTCCTCTTCCTCTTCCCACCACTACATTTCTTTTAAAAGTCTTTTCTGTACCCATAGCATCCTTCCAGAACTTTGTTTTGGGAACAAAAGCAGATGACAAGATACATGACAATTTGAACCCACAACAGCTACTTTTAAAATAGACCATGTCTCAACTACACAAAGCCCAACACAGTGATTAATCATGCATTAATGCAATATTGCTTTAATACGGGTTGGCTTCACAGCAAAAGAAATACACCACTAATTCTGAACGTGGCAAAATATTACTAACTACTAGTATTACTCTATGTTAAGTTTAATGGTTATGTTGGGTGAGGAAGGTAGAGCTTAAAAGCTTCTTCAGATCTCTTGACCAAATCCAACATCTCATACTAATCACATGTACCTGTGCTTGTACTTGCAAACAAAGTGGCAGGAGCTGTACTTGTAGGGAGTTTTCCATTATTTAGCTGCTTCACTCTTTTCAGGTGAGACTTTCCATTGTAATGAACTTGAGCTTGTGCTGCAGAGTTCAGCTGTATATTGCACACTTCGCAGAAGGAAAACAGAATCTTCTTTTTTTCTTTGCTTAATTGATAATCCTGTCTGTCATACCGCAGTCCTTTTTCTTCAAAGCCCCGTAGAACAGCTGGTTGATTCATAATCCCATCTTCAAAGACGTGGTCAGGACTTAATGGACGCTTCATACCTACAAAATAAACAGACAAAATTGTTACTAGAAGCCAACTAATAATGCTTACTACTAATTCAGCATTTTCTTTCTTAAAATGCTATACAGCACGAACCAAAGACCAGTTCCAACAAATAAGGTTCCAAATTGCAGAGGCATCACTTAATAGGGAAATACATGCATTTGTGACACACTGCAAAGCTCAGAAATAGTAAGTTGGCAATATATCACAGTCTGTGCACAATAACAACTCACAACAACTCATTATTTTGTTATGGAAGCTCTCTATTTTAAAGAAGGTTTATTATTGCATCTTTAGCAGAGGTTAAGATTATTTTCAAATACATTTCCTCCCCCTCACTAAACACTGGTTCCAGAGCTTTTCACTTTCCAATACCCATAGCAGTACCCACTGCCCCAAACACAATTATTCAACAAAAAGAATGCCGACAGAGATATTACTCAAACACTGGAAGACAGTAGACTGTTCAAGTGAGACTAATGAATACTTTCCACTTTTATATACACCCAAATTTTCAGACTTCAAACAAGCATTAAGATATGTCTAGAGTAGTTTATCAATACCTTCATAATTAAAACTATTATACACAGAAATTCCAGCTAGAAGTTAGTCTTGTGGGAGCTACAAAAATACACAGTAAATGACAGTCCCTAGACAGCAGTCCAAGAGCCTGAAGTATGCACTTGTCCCTAGAGAATAAAAATCTCATCGTGATGAATGAACCAAACTGCACAAAGAACAGTTTTATATATCTGGGGAGGAGGTGTGTAGGTGTATATTTTATTTAAGGTATGCTGCTAAACCAATAGAGAAGAAGGGGAGAGTGCTCTTTATACAGGTGAGAAGGGTCTAGGGTAACTGAAATAGAAAATAGTTCTGTTTTCTTGGCTAAACAACTTGCTGTTTACAATTTATTCTTTCCCACCACCACCCAAATACTCTGGATCAGTCAAAGGCTGGCCCTGGGAACTGTGCAGGAGAGCTCTTTCCAGGCAAGAGCACACATATTCAGCTTTTAGGAGCAAAGGGGCTTCAAACACAGGCTGCCTTTTCAGCCCGGGAACCAGAGAAGCACAGATCTTTGTGCATACCTACCACTCTGCCAGACAGTGGGAAAGAGAGAGACCACACCTCCATGCACACAAAACACAAAAGCAGTTGCAGCAATCCTACCCAAAACAGTGTAGTCACAAGCAATACCAGAATACTCTGCTTGTTATCCGGACAAGTATATTACCAGGAGAAAGCCTGTTTGGTTCTTTGGCACAGGTATGTAAATGGAAACAACCTCTTAGAGAGTCCTTTATACGGTAGAGTATTTCACCACATTCCTAACTCTAGCCCATGCTTAGAATTTTGTAAAATTCCTGCTCAAGTATGATTCACCAATCAAGTATTCTAAATAAAGTGTTCATAGTTGTAGTCATATATTGGTTTCATATAACTGACAGTTCTGTAATCAAATAAACACAAAATATAAACAATACATTCATTATATCACCAAATATTAAACCAAAAAATAATTATTGAAAATAATTGTAGGGTCCAGGTACCTAACTGCTTTAAAAAAAAAAAAAAAAACAACCTAGTGATCCAGAAAACCTAGGCTAGACACTGTCACACTAAATCATTTAAGCGTAAGTGTCATATTTCAAGGCCAGCAACCAAGATCCTCGACTCAGCTGAGCTTAGATGACATTTTCATCTGAAAATTTAATCTGCTTAGAGCTTTGGTATTTGTTACTTTTCAATGTATTTTTTAAACCGTAAATAACTTCCTCTACTCCCTTTGTTTTCTGTATATTTTTATTTCAACAGTGCTGTTGCAGTTTTTGTTCCCTGAAGTAAAAGGTTTTGAAACAAAAGTATTTTTATATTACATTGTTTTAGATGCTATGAACATACAAATATTTATTTAATAATAAAATAAGTAACAATTAAAAATCCTGACTTGTCAGAAATCTCATAAGTTTGACTGCAGAAAGCAAATAATAATTCAAAATATAATTCAGTAATTAATCTTAATGAAACTCTGTTGGTTTGGATACATTTAAAAGTTGCAGAGGCAAACATCTACATTAGGAAGCCACATGGACCAAAGGGGAGACTGATACAGCAGACAGCTGCTGCTGAGTACATGTAACAGCACCAGAACCCTTCAAAGGGGGTTTATTTTGGAAAGCATCAACCTGGTACTGCATTAGCCCATTATCGCTACAACACAAGATACATACGCTCCTAGACTCCATGTTTTGCTTTACTTTCATCCAAAGGAACAAAACCTTTCAACTGGTAAAGTCTAAGACTGCTGAAATATGAACCAAAGTAGGGTTAATGGGGAAAATCAGAACACTTACCTCAAAAATGCACTCCTGATGTGACCAAAAATGTTTTTAATAAGGACTCACCCCGAAAGAACAACTGAGCATAGCTAGGATTCAAATGCCACACCTACACTCTAAGGCATCCCAGCTGCCAGCCTGGAAAGAAAATTAACCTCAGACAAACAAAAAGAATCCACTGTCCAATTTTTTATTTTTTTTTTTACAAATAGTTTTAAAATCACTTTCACTACAAAGTACTGTCTTAGTTGCATTAACACAAGACAAATGAGTCCTAAGAGCAATCTCTTGCTACTAAATTAAGAATTAAAAATCACAAGCTGAAATTTTAAAATAACCCTGATTGCCTAAAGCTCTGCATCTAAATTAAAAGGTGACCTGATTATAAGCAGCACTGACCTTCCAACAACTGCTGGAAGCAGCAGATGCAAAGCGCTTCTGAAAAAAATACCTACATTGAGCATCTTAAACCTTGGCTTTAGGAGGGCATGCAGCAGCATACTCTGACCAGCCCAGCCCTGGAGAGGACCTGTACTTACAGCCAGAAACCAAACCACACTAGCCCTGAGAGGTTTGCCTGCTCTCAGGCAGAAGCCCCAGCCCACCTCTCCCTGGGATTTCAGAGACCTGAACCTTTGATATGGCAAATCATCTGTGTTTGAGAAGCCTTATGCAGTCCCTTTGAAAGCGTTTAAGAAAATACTGATGGCAAACACCCACCAAGATTTTACAGCATGCACATCTTTCACACAGTAATACAGCCTTTACCATAACTGGTCACTTTTTGTGGTGTATGTATTTGTTCAAAAAATTAAAAGATTATTACATGAAAGGTCCCATTTGTCTTTAAAAGTCTGTCTCCTTCTTTCTTCTTTAAACTTAGGGTTGAAAAAACACACCTTTAGAAATACCTTCTGAAATGTCCTGGCTCTAGAACATACAGAACAAGTACAATTCTGCATGGAGTCAGTGTAAGAATCCCAACATGAATGCAGATATATTTTGTAAGAAGTAACCTTTCTTTAGAAGGCTACCTGCATGCTTTACACTTATGAAAGAAACTTGTACATACACATTAAATTGTAATTAAAAAAAAACACAAACCAAAAAAAAAGAGTATTCTTCCTATTCTCTACATTTCCTAGTCACTCAAATGTATGCAAGTAAGCATCTAGCAAGTGTCTTTTTCCTTCAAAAAGAGCTTTTCACTGCAGACAGATTTTGAAGAGTTCTGGGTGGTACTTCTCACTCACCAGAGTCAGATATGAAATGGGGCCATTTCATTCCTCAGGCTTACATGTAGCTCAATAACATTATCACGTAACAGAAGCAGCTACTTGAGACTACAGACAGCGAACTGAGAATAAAGAGAAGTTACATGATCATTATATTCTGTGAAATCAAACAAATCACAATCCCATCTGAAACTATTACTCTAAATGAAGAGTAAGAGTTATAGATGGGGTTGGGAAGTATTTACAAGTAGGTTTAAGACTAAAAACAAGAGTATGACTTCATTGAAAAGGAGAGAGGATGGGAATTATCATATGGGGAAAATACAACAGATCAATCCTGTGAGCTCCCCACTTTTGTGTAACCTGCATACAGCACAGTATAAGCCAAGTCTTAGCAGTGGCTGATACGTAACAATATCCACAAATTAAAATGTCCCCTTCAAAAAGGACATGATTCTGTGAATCACACTGGAGTGACACACACATTACGAAGATCGTGCTATATCACTGTAACTATATTTACTCAAACACTTGGAGGACTACACCCAATTACAAATTGAAAGGTGAGAACATGAAAACAAGAAAAAAAGCAGGAAACAAAGGACAGCATTCACATATGTTAGAAAACATGCAGCTGAAATGATCCAGAAAAAAAAAAAAAAAAATCTAAGTCCATAAAGGGACTGTATGCCATATTCATCTTTCTTAGGTACTTGAAGTTCTGCTCCAAACTACATAACTCATTTTTACTCTGATTGAAAATCATCAGAGGAAGCAATGCAAGTCTAAGAGCTTTTCAGGTATTTGACGTAAGCTGTTCCCAGACTAAACAAGTTGTCCCCCCCGTCACTGTGATCTACCAAACTAGATTCTGCAAGCAATACTGGAGCAAGAATAAATTAGTGATTTATGACACCACATTAAAATTCTTAGGTGTCACAAGATACCCTGTTAGGATTTCTGAAACCACATCTTCTCAGCCTCTTGCAGCTGGCAAAGAAATCTAAGTGTGGACATCCTTTGGACTTGAAGCTCAAAGCAATTAGCCTTTCAATTTAGTTAATTTACTTTTAAACAGAGTTGTGCTTTCAGAGGAGCTACAAAGAAGTATTATATATAGTACACTGCTGTAGGTGAGAATGTGCAAATCTTTACTCAAAGGAAATAAGCTTTGGTTATCCTAATGAATTAGCGATAGTTACATGAAGCATTCTTTTCCTGAGTGCTGGTCTAAACTTTTGCAATGCCCATTCCTAATTAGTTGATACTTCAAAGAACCACTATGCTGGAAATTTAATTAGACTGCCATCCCTCTGTGGATCTGTGCCAGGTAAGCAAAATAGAAAACGTATTTTAACAACTTACACATGACAAAAGAGAATTTTCTCCTTTAGCCTTTGGAAATAGTCAAACGAATTACTGAAGACACAGGAACAAATACAAAAATTAACTGGCTTTCTATATTGT
>VZSZ01010609.1:318752-345753 GCA_013398815.1 Ibidorhyncha struthersii
GGGCTGAGAGGTGTGGGGGGGGGGGGGAGGCGGGAAGAAAAAGAGAGAGACCCAAGACTGAGCCTTGTGCTGTACACCTCTTAAGCACCTCCTATGGGGAAAAACTATCAATGCAGATGGACCGGTGAAGTCTGTGTGCATACCTTAAGAGCTGTGGTCTTGCACTGGAGCAAGTATGATTTCTCAGTTCCTTATCTCTGCCATAAAACACTCAACACACATACAAAAAAAAAAAAAAAAAAAAAAAAAAAAAAAAGNNNAAGAAAAAGGAAAAAAAAACCCAACCAAAACCCAACTACCAGCATGAATACCTCCAGAGCACTATTTAAGAGAAACTCACTAGAGGCTTTATTCAAAAGAAACTCACTACAGCTGCTTTTGAGAAGTCTTATGACCTTTCTTATATTTTTAGACAGTATTTCCCAAACATAGATAAACTATCGAGAGGCATATGGTTTGCACCATCTGGGCAACAAGTTCTATTGGGATACTGTGGTGAACAGCATATGCATAGTGCCTGGTGCACAGTATCCTACAGTGTTAAAAAAGCACGAGAGACTATTTTGAAGCCAACCTTGAAAAATCCCCCATATGTTTAAGGGACCAGTTTCCTTTCAGAAGATGTGTTCCTCTTTCTTTCAGTACAAATCAAAACAGAGAACTGCCATGTTTAATCTTCATCTTGTTCTGAAATTCCTCAAGGAGGCATCATATTCTGCAATGTTTCCACCTGTCAAACTACTTATTACCCATCCATACACATCTGATGAACTCTTCCTTATTTCTTTAATCTCTGCTCACAAAGCACATAGAACGTTTTAATTCAAAGTTACAGTAAAAAATGGATGCTTCAGAACAGTAAATACATTTTTATTCCTTGTGACAGATAAAGAATAATCAGTAAATCATGGCACACTGACCAAACCAGGTTAAGTAATGTTTTAGCCTGTATTTTGATGCTGGTTTATCAATGCAAAGAGGAATAGGAAGTCAGCTTGCTATTCCTGTGCATGGAAAGTTTTGAATGGTGTAGTATGACAAACGGCTGACAGCCTCTTCACTAACACATTTTAGAATATTTAACATTTGAACAAGATTCTCTTTAAACTACAAAAACACAGATGGTTGTTTCACAACACAAACATTAGCTGTTCAGTACAAGGTAATTCAGAAAACTAAAAACATTGAAGTAGCTAGTATTTTGTTTTGTTCTACTAGCCTTGAAATTGTCCATGTTAAGGAAACCTAAAATTAGACCTACTACTGTACTGGACTGTGAACTCAACTAAAATGGACTAAATAAAATCACTCGACTTAGATTATCACAGACTGTGGTTGCATGTGCCCATGTTTGTAGCTAGCTCTAATTATAAGGTTGATCCTTTCCTCTTTAGCCCCTGCACTTACAGAATTCTGGCATGCTCAACATTAACAATAATATATTTACACATTGATATATTTGCCAAAGAGTCCTCACCTGAATAACGTATCTGAACCAAGAAAGTTAATAAAGTTTGGAGTCCAGACAGGTATCTTGGATTACGCTTCAAGAGGAAGAGAGAGTTTTCCTGCATTATTGTAACATCATTTTGCTTGATGAACCATTTGACGAGTTGGTGTCTTCTGCTTGGGAATCTGTCATTAAGCCATTACTTACCTTCAGTTAACTTGCACTCTAAGTACTCTAATTGTAGAAGAACATCTAGATGCCCAAGGCATCCAACACACAGTTGTATGTGTCATCTTAGACTTCTGTCCTCCCCTACCACACGCATAAGTCTATTGGAGAGAACAGACCTGCCAGGAAAATGGGTACTTAGCTCCCTTAGCTTTCTCCACCAACATGCCTGTTGTATAAATCCATACAACATTCCTGATAACCACACTGTGATCCCTGGTGTGTTATAAGCACCACATTCAGCCAAGTACCACATAGTGCAGACTTTGTGTTTTAGTGTCCTCATAAACAAAAAAGTCTGCAACATACCAAACAGCACTGATTGTCACTATCAGGTCATATTTACATCTTATTTCACCCAGGAACTCTAATTTTCTGTTAAAGACTTAAAGCCCAAATACTCTGGAATTCTAAAGCAACATCCAGGGAGGACAAAAAACAAACCACAGAAATACAGACAGACTTAAATTAGCTCTTTGCTGGACAAAGACAGGATTAAAACATCTCACGTGCCAAAATGCCAAGCAGCCAACAAAACCCAGTGATAATTAAAAAATAGGTGGGATGCTTTTAAAAGGTTAAACATGTGGAAAGTACAAGTCATTTTAATAGCCACTCCTCAAAAAATAGATCAAAATTTAAAAAAGCTTAATTTTTCCAAGTAGAAATGAACAAAGAAAGTTTTCTTAAGCGTAATCCCAATTTTTCCCATTTTCACAATCTGCCTCCTTGAGGATGGGGAACTGTCTTATCAATTAATAATTTAATAAAATAAATTGAATGACATTGTCTCTAAGATAATTTTCTAAGACTATTTCCTAAATCTCTAGACTCTTACAAAGTTGCTAGATTGGGTTTTTTACTTGCATCTTTCAAAGTATTGTATCCAAGTATGCTATTAAATCAAAGGACTCCTCTTGTATTCCTCCATAGAAAAAAACATCTACACTGAATAATGTAAAACACTAATTAGATGTGTCTCCACCAGATTTTACAACTCAGAAGAGCTGAAAACAAACTTATAAAAGGAATATGATGTAGAGAATATAGTTCAAACCTGCCTTGAACAATAAAAGGATCACAAAAAATAAGTTTTTTTAAAAAGAACAAATTATTTCTATATGTTTTAGAATCAACTCTCAAAACATAAGATAACTTAATACCCACTGTAAAGAAAATGGCTTTTAACTAATACTAATTGGAGAACTGGTACAAGACATAAGGTACTTCTAGTAAAGCGTTTGTTTTAATTACAAAAGAAAGTTTTAGGCATGAACTTGTGTGAATAACGATCAAAATCCACTGACATAATGGGAGATTCCCACAGGGTATTTGTACTTGGCCGTTGCTTTATCTTGCTTGAACATAACCACATTTGAGGAGTACATAAAGCTTTGGTCTCAGGAAGCAAAAGTCATTTCCTACCTTTCTTAAAAATATCGAGAATTCACCTGAGCATAAAAGGAAGCCACAACAGAAAGCCAGGCAGAGTAGACAGCCTTCTTGCTCATATAGCGTAAGTTTGACAATACTAGGAGCTGAATATAAGTTGTACTGGAAACCATTAATTCAGGATAAAGCCTGTCAATGCTGCAAAAGAGCTCTTGGACACAAGAGCAAGAACTTTGAGGACTGTGTGAAAAGAATAACTGGGCATGAACAAAGAACAAGCTACATTCAGAAATAATGTGAGATTGAGACCCGCCAGCGTGCTTGACAGCACTAAGAATTCTAAGAGAAAACCCTGCTCAAAACTGCAAGCATAGTCAGTGGCAGTGAATGTCTGTCCCAATATGCTCCTAAAAAGATGGTCCCAGATTAGTCATCCATAAGAGACTGTGAATGTCCATGTGAACTATTGATTCTCTCTTTTGGAACAGAAAAAAATACAGAAAGCAATGTTCCCTTAGAGTGCAAAGGTAAAGGGACATAACGTATATTTTGTCATATAAACTACTTAAGATTTATGACCAAGCTATAAGAGAATTATCCAACCGGTAGTGACAGACCAGAAGAACGGGCAAGTGGGTCACCTAGTTTGAAGTCACCTGCAGGAATGGACCAGGTTAAAATGAGCATTGCCTTGAATGTAACCCTTCACTTCCTGTTTTCCTTGTTTAAAGGAACCATGGCTAGGCGTATTTTGCGCTGATACTGAACTCCAAGAGGCCTCTGGTGGAGTCAAAAATATGGCCACTCCCTAATTCCTCCTGCCCACCCAGACTTGCACAGACCTCTCCTAAACGCTAGCTGCCAGTCAACTCAGGCTTTAAGCAACAGCTGCGTGAAAAATCCATTCTGAATACCCAATTCTACATTAAAATACACACCTCCATTCATAAAGAATGAGGCATCCTTTCACTGTTTTTGCTGACACTTCACACCCTGATCCAGAAATAGCACATGTGTGTGCTTCCATGCTGCAGATAATCCACCCTGCTCTCCCCTCAATTAAGAGCCTGTTAGAGCGTTCATATTTACTCACAGAAATTTGACAGAAAACCCTTCCTAATTTCTTTGCATTCTAGCCAGTGCAACCATACTATTGCATTAAAACAATTTGGGTTTGGTAAACTTTTGGACATACGTCTTGCCTTCATGTTTCAATTTTAAGCTGAAAGGCAATACTTGAATTGGGAATTCATATGGGGTTTTGTTTGGTTTTCTTCCCTTCTATTATTCACTATTCTATTATTATTATTCTACTCTTATAGATATTCTGCACCAAGTATCCGGAAGGTACTGAGAAAAAGAATAGTCAAGTCACCTATCTGAATCACTAAAGTAGATACCATTTCATTAAACTGTTGCTTCATATTCACTTCAGCAGACCAGCAAAGTACGAATAGAACATGCTTTAACACAAACCAAAACGGATGTCTTAACTGCAGTATAAAGCACATTGCATGACAGGTGCACAGATTTCTTCCTTTCAAAGATGTTTATAATTGATACAATTCAGAGCTTCCTACAGGAGCAGCTTTACTATCTAAAATACTCTACGTCAAGAACCCATCACATGAATGACAAGCGATCCTTCCAACCAAAAGTAGTCTAAATAGTATTTCTCAAAGCGCTTATATCCAGAAGCGAGGCTTAGTGCATAGAGCCAGGGACAGAGAAGATACGTGACCTGTGGGTATCCTCATGGTTCACACTTCTGTCTGTGCATCCCCAACCTGGGAGAAGGGAAAATGGGAGAAGCAAGAGGCAGGAGATGTGCATTTCCACTGCTGCATCTGCAATAAAACTACGGTGCATTCTTTTGCAAGTCATTTTACATCTTTGTGTCCAAATCATCCCCTCACTTCACATATCAACTCAGACTACACTGTCAAAGCAAGCGCACATGATCAGATATGAGGCATCTAAACATCACCTCTGACACAGTACCTAAAAAACAAATTTATTTTTATCACAAAAACACCAACAAAGATTAAAGGTCTGCCAGAATAAGGGCCATTCAAGTTCATCATCAAAATGAACAAACTATGGAAGAACCACCTTACACCCACCCATATTACAGAGATGGACCTGAGGCACACAATTCAGCTTTTGCTGATTACTGCATAAAGCGAGCTTCTCGCAGCATTGACTGCATACCAACTGCTGCGCTAACAAGCAGTGTCTTCCTTCGGACATTTACAAACATCAGAATGCTTATTCATGACAGTCCCACATATCATCTGCCATCCCAGATGGTGGCTGGTGGGATGCTGATTTTGTCCTAAGGCAGTTACCACCCACCAAGATAGTATATGCAGGGCTAAACAAAAAGCATGTGCCATCTGCTGTCAAGTTTATAAGACTTTTGGAGACCTACTAGGTTAGTTTAAGTTTATTTTAGATCAGACAGGTCAGGAGGCTATAGCCCTTTAAATGACCAATAAAAGAAGGGTAAGTCGCACTGTAACAGACATGCAGTAAATCAAGAACATGTTACAGTGTGCTGCTAGGCCCACCTCTAACACCCTGAGAGCAGCAAAGTATTCTCACTGTGATCAGCGGCAAAAGGCACATACAGCCCACAAGCTAGGGGGAACCATAGGGAAGCTGAAAACAAGAAGAAAGATGAAATCCTGCAGAACTTAGGGATTTCTTTGGCATGAAGAAATTTCAGAAATTTTCTTTCTTGCTGACAGGATGTTTTTTCTGCCGCCTTTCCTTGCATCTCTCTGCTGCTACAATTTTGACAGCTGTTCATCTTACGATTTCTTGCCCAGACCCAGCTCTTTTCCTACCCCCATATCTCTATAGATTCTTCTCCTCCTGCTCCTGTGCTGTCATACTATATACACATAGAAGAAAGAAAAATCAATTAAAACAGCAGAACTAGTGTGACATCTTCTGCCTTCCTCACAAACTGCGTAAATGTCCGCTTACTCACTTCATGTCATATCCATTTATAGATGGTTAACAGAGAATATAGCAATTCTCCCAATCTAGGGCCATTAAGCACTCAAACTACATAAAATAATTCTACACGTTCTTCTTAAATCATCTAATTAATTCTCTTTTTTTACAATGATAAAGATATAAAGCAAGCAGAGAAAACAGAAAAACACATCCACCAGTGCATTCTTCCAAACATTTCTAAATCACCAGGTACGTGAAAACCTTTCACTGAGGCAGGGAATTAACCCTTGCACAGGTGTAAATGGTACATCACTGTCTGCACAGACAAAAAAAAAGTATTGCTTAAGATCACCCCTTAGGAAGTAGAACTTCAAAACATGGCCAAATTGCCTTTAAATCATCAACATCAGAAAAACAGGACACAAAGGAGAGAGATCATAAAGGTCTGTACTGCACAGCAATGAGAGACAGGGGTTGCAAAGGTCTCCGCGAGGGCCCAACACTGTAAGAGCCCCTGGTGCTACAGCCCACGCCAACACGGCTGCGTCAGCAAAGATCCTCCTGGAAGCACTGGTAACGGATGCTGAAGGAAGACGCCTCCAGCCAGCACAAGTCCATCACCTCCTCCAGCACTCATACTATGTGGAGCAGTGGCAGGGCAGAAGAACAGAACACACCAGTCAGTCATCTGCAGATGACAGCTTAGCTCTTAAGAAAAAGTAGAAGCCATCTAAAGAAAGAAAATCTGGAAAAGTACATGCAAAGAGAAATGTTTGTCGTTCCTCTCCCCACACACAAGCAACCAGAGGCAATGAGGGGCACAAAGCAGAGTTTCTCCATGCTTCCTAACAAAAAGTTTCCTTACTCTCCTTTAAGTGACTGTTAGTACAACCATCAGTTGCTTTAAATCATCCCAGACTGCTTCCTCTACTGCAAAGACCGCAGATACCAATCTATGCATCCTACTGCAGCTATCTGCAGAACACATGGCTTTATTAAATGTCCATGTAATCATAAATGTATTTAAAAATTAATAGTACAATACAGTTATTTAACACACAAAAAAATGACAAAAAAAAATTACACAAGTCACAGTCTTATACTGCCATCCTGCACAGAATATAATTCTGGCATCTCCTTAGGGATATAAACATTTTTCCACCTTATTCTGCAACTATGAATCTGAAGTCTTCACAGAAATTCATGCATACTGCTCCCATAAAAAGTAAAAACATCATTTTGCAAAGGGATAAACTTCTGATGAAGGCAGGCACACTGAAAATTGGCCGTTAATCTCCTCTGAATAAATATAAACCCCCAGAAAGATGGAAGTGTGTGCAGAACGTATATTTTTTGCACTTGAAAATGCTGAGGTGCACAACAAGAAGCTTTTACTTTAGCATTTACAGCTGAAGTTATCCTTCAGAAGCCCATTTTACTCTCATGAGATACTTTTCTCCGGTCATTCACTTTTCAAAGCCTTTTGCAACTTCAAGATTGCAGTAAAGATGACTTTTATACCTTATTTCAGTAGATGTCTCTCCCTTGTCTGAGCTGTCACATTCCTTGGAGACATCTGGGTTTTTTTTAACTTCCTAAACATTTTATTAATCAAGAAATAAAAAAAATTACTCTTTTTGCATATCCCAGATGACTTCATAATGCGAAACATTCTTGTGATAAACAATTCTGATAAACAATTCCCATGATGGATTCCCTGATTAATGAAGACCTTGCTTCTCTCACACTAGCTTACCTAGTTGACCTGTGCTCGAGTTATACTTTGCTGAATAGCTGATAACTGAACACAATTTCTGCTAAATGACAGTTTTAAACAAACTTATTGCTTTAAAAGATCCAGTGGATTGAATATGCCTCTCGTGCTGACATCACAAATATGACGTTTTAAAACATGAAACATTTGGGAAGGTTCTCTTAAGAAAAAATAATTTATCAATCTGATGTCTCTCCTGCTTATGACACTCCACTCATCAGTTCAGGGCTGCTAGCTCTCAGAATTTTATCTTGCAGTATTAAGCATTTTTCTTAAGCCTGGCTCATGCAGTCATAAAAATCCCTGGGAACTCCAGCTTTTTAAATATCCCTTTAATCCTTGCAGAGATGACTGAAAATATGAACCCTAAAGGCTCAAAAACTAGAAGGGAATTAAAAAGAAACCAATTTCAGTTTTCTTTTAGGACCTGCAAAAATTTTTGAATGTTCAGAGCTGACAATACTTCTGGCAGCTAGGCAGGAGCGTTGATGTTCTCTCAGCCATGCACTAGATCAAGTCCTGTACTGCTGTTATGTTTTACCACTGTAAGAAACACAAGACTTAAAAACAGACCTTCAAATCCAGTACTTGTGCACCTCAGCCAGGACAAAGCTCCAACAATCAGAAATGTATTTGGCCATACCAGGTTTTCCAGGGTGATCCCCAGCCACTTGTTCTGGGCCAATGCTAGCTGTTGGTTTAAAGTTTCTCTTTCCCTGGTGTGTGGAGTTCATAAATGCATCAGAAGGCAGGCGTTTCCTCTTCCCCGGTGTTCCCACAACCTCCCCCTTGCCTTAGCTTATTTTTTCCCAAGACTAAGGAAGTCTCCCCATAAAAAACAGGATCTCCTTTTCCCCGCCCAGAACCCTTCTTCTCTGCACTCGTCTCAATCTGAACTCATCACAAGCAGTAATCAAACCAGTTCCCTGAACTCCAGATGGGGACTCATCAGTTTTGCAACTGCAATTTTAATGCTTCCTTATTCCAAAAAAAGCAGGAAGGTTAGGCATCACATTTGACAAAATACTTACAAACAATATACAAATCAATTTTTATAATTGTTTAATCATTTTTCATTAGGTATAGCAATTAAATACCTGGCAAGTATCAGTGAGGGTTCTCAGCTATTGTAATTCATCCAGCTTATGCTAAATGGCCAATTCAATCAGTAACTCAAACTGTCAATTAAATACCACTTTATTGTTTTTAAATATTTATTAGTCCCTAGCTAAGACATGAACAAAGAAAGCTCATTTCTACTGTCAACTGAAACAGACTGTCATCTGCCCCAGGAAAACACAAGTGAAAGCAAGTGGAGTTCAGAGATCCCACAAGGTATCCTTGCAAAGGAATGGATATTAAGGACCTAGTTTCCAGAAGAAATTTCCAAATATATACAGCTGCAAATTTTCCTATTACATTTTCTACTTCCCCTTGGAAAGTCCCATTTTGTAGAGAAAACTTTGGCTACAAAGTAACCAATTTAGTCAAAATGTTATTTTCAGAAATTGCATAGTAATTAAATAGCATCATGAGCATCTGTTTCAGCACTGTCAAACAAGGGTCACAAATGGAAAAATTGAAACCTTAAGAACTCTAAATTTTACAGAAGCAACTTTGAAAGGGTTTTTTGTTGTTTGTGTTTAACATTTAAAGACTTTTCCCCAAATTTAGAGCAGGATTCAAAATTGACACTAAGTTAAGTGAGGTAGCAGCTTTGGTTTCCAAACACTTCTAACCAACAAGGTCTTTAATTCAGAGACTGTTTGTGAACTAGGCTGATACTGTGAAAGCCTCCTCAACCCTGCTCATATTTTGAACTGGGGCATGGCTCAGGTGGCAGCTGTAGCTCTGCTAGAGATGACCAACAAATATTTTGCAGGAAATGGGGCTGTATCCTAATCCTACCTTTCATATATGAAAAATCTCTTCTAAAAATAAGAAAAAAAAAAAGGCAATAGAGAGAAAGAAGCATCTTAAGGGCTAACTGTATAACTCAGTGCAACTACAGATGCTATAAGCAGAACCTTCAGCCACAATACAACAATATCCTGGTATTAATCAGCCTGGAGCTCTCGACCTCTAAAGATATTCAAGACTCACATGGGGTCATGACAAATTCTCAGGAAAGTCATGGCACAGTCACCATTTTCATTTTACTGAGCTTCTCACTGTGTACTTGTGGCCCAGCCTTACGTTCCTCACACTGTGAGAGTTCCCAAAGGTAAATGGAGCATACAAAGAACAGGAGCAATCTCACGTCCACCTTTGGGTTTGCCCAGCTTCATAAACTCCAATGACCAAAAAATTCACATAGCTAATCACTTATCGATTAAATATATTCAAAATGTCAAAAGCTGTAAGACACATTTTGTCTGTCAACACAAGAAATAAAATTGAATAGGTTACTCTATCCTATTGCCTGTCCTATCCTAACTTTGGGCAGACTAAAGTTCTTGCACAACTCCTTGAGCAAGCATGACACGCGACACCATTATATTCTATTGCTACTGCTGGGCCAAGCATACACACACACACATGCATATATAAAACATATGAGCACCTTGTAGGATTCTCTTGCTTTATACTTTCCATGAAGTAGTAGTAAAACAGACATCCTGTTACCCAAATGCACAAGCCAATACTCAAATGGTTTTAACTCTCAAGATGGCACCTGCAGTATAGTTACCATTTATTGGAAATCTGTTTTATCTCAGTGAGAAAATTCTTGCTTTTCAATAACTAAGCAGTATCTATTACATTTATAAGAAAACAAATTAAAATAAGAGACTTCACAGGCTCCAAAACCAAGTAGAGGTAGGTCACGAGTTTTTTGTCATAATTTTTTAAAGGCATTTCAGACTGCTCTAACATAACTGCATTTAAGGTCTCCTTTCAACATGCACTAAACAATGTCCTCCAAATTCTGCAAAGGTGTTCACCAATAACTTCTGTACCAGGTAAAGTCTCCCTAACTCCATTTTGAATTATACTGTGACTACAAAGGACAAGATCCATACCTACTTACACTTGCTATAGCATTAGGTGTGTGTACATCAAAAGGACAAAACATGATTTGGGTACTAATGACTCCATTTTTGCTGTCAAAACAATCTGTAGATACAGTACACAGGCTGATCTAATGCCTGCTCCTGCCATGAGGGCATATCTTATCTAGATTATCTGAATAAATCCTGAAAAACAATGGAGGAATTGTTTAATCATGCACATTTCATTTTCTAGATACAAAGACAGATAACATAAACCAGTATCATTTTAAAGGACCTTAACTCTTTGTGTGTCTGACTGCTTGGACTGTAAACAGCAATTTAAGACCACTTCATCTGTTCTCTTGTTGACCTTCCCAAACCAAATCGACAGATGGACCAGGGAACCACAAAGTTAAATTACTTTCCTTTTGCAGTCATTCATCTGATTCCTTTAATGAACATGCATATTTCAGGGTAAGCANCTGAGGTCATTAATAAATACAGCCTGCCTAAATTTTTCATTTCACATCCTAAACAATGTTACATTGTGCTCCTAAACAGCTGCCACTTCTCACTCTCAGGATATCATAAATTCATTGTCATGTGATGCAATTCTCACTTAAAAAAAAATATATATATAGACCCTCTGAAATAAAGCACACTACATGAATTTAAGTAATTTATCACGAGTGATAAGCACTTACTTGCCATTCTTAGGCATTAACATCAGTAAGCATTCTGGAAACAATTTATATGGCATACCAGTTATTCGGTTTCCCCCCCTTTTGTTTTTTAATAGTTAACTATACTTCACACTCTTCTGATAAAAGACATGAACAAGGAAGAACATCAGGTGATTTTCCTAAACCAAATGACACTAACAATTTACTCTAGCATACTGCAGAACACTGAAATAAAAACACTGCCATTTCTCCAATGTGCATAAAAATCATAGTGAACTCATTTACTGAAAGTAGACTAGAAATCTAATCAAAGAAAGCTGTATGGAATAGCTATATTCTATATAGGAATAATTAATTATATTTCAAATTAATTCGTGTGCAAGAAAGAGCTGGGAACAAATAAATCAGTGTCCTAAAACTCTGTCGGAGAGTGAACTCATTTGGGAACTACAGCTGTTGCACTTTAGAGATTTGGATTAAAATCCATCATTATCTTTCAGTTAATACTCTTTCATCGACCAATCAGCAGTCATATGGTGTTTACCAACCCTAGTCACTTAACCCACTTGAATGGCCTTTGTGCTATAATTTGTACTTCAATACAATCAGATTACTTCTAATCTAAACGATTTGTGTCCTTTATGGGACAGATAAACACTAATCCCAAGGTTCCTAAAACATAGCAAGCCTAAACAGTGCCAGTACAGCATCCAGTGTTTGCCGTTTTAATAGAATATTTCATTCGAGTAGGGAAATATTTGATTTGATCATACTGACCCTGCCTTTTACTCATTCCAAATTTCTTATATACACAAAAAAACGGAAGATTTATCAGCAAACACTACCACTCAGATATACAAAGTCAGCAGCGAATAACCAATATACTAATACTTATATACCGCTTTTTGATCAAATTATTTCACATGAAAAAATATTTATTCTTTAAAAGTAGACTAAGCAACAAGGAACATTTTAAAACTCCTTGTTTAGCAAGGAGTTACACATGGTAATGGCCCACAGTCCCTAGTTCTCAATTTAAAATGTCCACCTCTTCAGAATGGTTTTCCAAGGTTTCAGCAGTTAAAGCGTCCTCAACCATTCCTGTTCTTCATAATCTCGGGTGACACTTGGAAGAAATTGCACTACAATGCGAGTCCAACATCTAATTACATTTAACAGTAATATGCTTAGGCTCTGATCTCACAAATGCTTCTGCACAGGTGGATCAGTGAGCTTGCGACAATCTCCATATAAAAGGAGGGACCCACAGATGCAAATATATTTGCATGACTGAAGCCAGGTACATCAATGTATCTGTACCTTGAAAAATGCTGGAGTTAGGAACAAGAACAATTGAATAGTTCAGTAATAACCTCATGGTGACAGCAAGTATGCAAACAACTCCGTATATAAAGATATTATCAGTGTTACCCTATTATATTCACATATTCACCAGCATACATATTTCTTACCTAGAAAAATGTATAACTAAAATTCCAACTCCCTACAAAACATATCACCTTGTAAAACATAATTTATCATATCCCAAGTTAAACCAGGATAAGCCTACTCAGAATTGGATAAAACATTCCCAAAGAAAAATTAAGATGCTGCATGAACTTAACAGTATCTGTAGCTATTACCTTACACAAATCTAAAGATGTTTACTTACGATACCTCAGCACAGGTGCTTACATTTCATATGAATTAAAACACTTTCCTAGTTGATGAGACCTAAACTAGAAAAAGAAAGTCCATTTTCTTATAGTATCCTCATTCACATGCAGAGCCACTCTCAGTCGGTGACCTCAGCCTACCTCATAGCAATGAGCAAACTGACACACATGCAGAGAAGCAGGAACCACCACCATTGCCAAAATTCTGGTTTACAACTGAGACACAAGCCTGACACAAACCTTTAAAAAGTCTCCATCCAGATTTGAAAGGAGCGAGGCAGATCATTTTATATAGCAGCACATAGGGCACGAGGGGGATTGCATTATGAAATTTGCCATTCTGGCAGCAAGTACTTCCAGGATTATTCAGTGAATGGCACATATACTCCTTACTTTACTCTGGAAATGGCTCTTTTGATGTTCCTCGTACTTTGAGCAAGATCCCTATTACATACTACAAAACAGCCTCCTTGAAAAGTCTAGCAGAAATTACAGCTTGTTTGAGATTTCCCAGGAGAAGTTGCAACAATCTCAGAAGTGCTGGGAAAGCTTCTATAATTCACTTCTGGAATTACAAGCTAACACATCACCAAATACAGAGTTTAAGATGACTGAACTACCTTTCCTTTACTTATCACTAATTTTTCAAGCTCTGCCATAACCTCAGAAGCTCGCATAGTTCTTTGCATAGTGTATTTCTGTTATCTTAACTGCAATCATGAAGTAAGCACAAACTGCAATTATAAAATGACAAGTCAAAGTTTCTTTTCTACTGGCATTTAAAAGAATAATGAGAGTTCAATGCCCAGAAGCTGAAGATACAAACACAACAATGACCCATACAGCCCACTTGCACAGTAGACCCACTGCCAGTGCTCAGAGGACACTTGGAAAGGGGGGGAGTGTTGTTGTTTTTTTCCCCAGATACCTACAAATTTCTGGACCAGTTGTCCCAAAGACTGCTGGTTCCAAAAGAGATTGTGAAGTCCACAAATACTTTTTTTAGGACTATGAGAAAGTGATCAGAAATTTGAAGGAAGAACTTGAAAATTGTACAAATCATTAAATACTTAATGACTTAACACCTGGCAATAGCAAAACATTACCCTCTGTCAACACTAAAATATGCGTCAGAAACCATATCTCCCATCATGGGAGTCAGTAACAGTCTTCACTTAGAAACTCAGTAGTTCATATATACAGTATCGCATAAACTGCAATGGTACCACACAGTTCTTTGAAGACTAATAGCAGTAACTCCAAATTTCACAAGAGGGAAAAAAAGAAGAAAAAAAAAAAAGAAAAAGGACAGACCTGCAGATCTCTCAGGACAGATCACAACTCTCAGATGTTTACCAGCAAAGGCTCTAGCCTTCGTGGCTCCATAGCGATAAGGCTACAGACTAAATAAGGAATGGACATTTCCTGGAATATGTAGGAAATGCCTATAGATCACAAAAGATTCAGAATTAAATGCGTTTGTGTCCCATACAGATGCTAGAAATAGGTATACCTGTAATGTCACTGCAGTCTTGGCAGAAGGTGATAATTACTGAACTTAAACTATGCAGCTGCACAGCAAAAAAAAAAAAAAAAAGACAGACCTCTTACTCCACTCCCTTATTTGTCCTGGTTTGATGTAAAACTGGACCAATTTTGTTCAGTAACTTCGCTTCTTAGCTGGGCCTCTTCTAACTACTGAAATTAACAGCATATTGTGCAGGCAACGTTCACTCTCTCAGAGTGATAAGACCTATGTTTATAGCTGATGCCCAGGCATGGTATGCGGGAGAGGCTCTTGCTTATACTTATCGCTGTAACAGCCAAGGCCAACCAACTTTGTTGTTTGCCACGTTGGAGGGTTGGAAGCGGAAAAGCGCAGTGAGGTCCCACCTGCGGGGAGGAGCGGACAGGCCAGGTGACCCAAAACTGACCAACAGGGTATTCCATCCCATCTGCATCATGCTCAGTATAAAAGCTGAGGGTCAGATCCCTCTTGTTCTCTCGGTCTCTCTCTCTCTTTTTCCGCTCTCTCACCCTCTTCACTTCAATCGTCTGCCCTTGGTCCCGATCCTGAAGGCAGACCCAGAATCCAGTTCCTATCCGCCACTGAGTCCAGCCTGGGACTGCCCCAGCGCCAGCCGGTGTCATGATTGTCATCTTGGAAGCTTGATACGGTTTTGTATATATTTCATTATTTCCTTGTATGGTATTATTAATATCTCATTAAAGTAGTTTAGTTTCTTCTAAACTCTTAAGTCTCTTTTTCCCTCCTCTGCCTCTCTTTTTTGAAGAGGGGTAGAGGGGAGCATCTGTTGGTCCCATCTGGGGTCCCCCACGTCCGCAGTGGCCAATTTGGTCTAAACCACAACAGTATTTCAGATGGCTCCCGTCAGCGATTACTGAAAGCAGCTGCCCCAAATAGAAACCAAATGATTTCTGGAGATCAAAACAAGGCTGAAGTCAGTTCATTTCTGTGATATCCCTGTTTTTTTTACCCTCCCTACTCAAGAAGAAACACTTAGACCACTTAAACTATTAAGAATCCAGAATTAACTAGTTTGAGTTTACAGTATTGTAGAGAAGAATATCAAAACCACATTATCAAAGATGTTGTAAAGACAAACATTATGAAACTAACAGAAATATAACTAGAGAAACTTCAGGTGTAAGAGCAATACAACAAACAATTACATCTTTCTTCAAAAAACTTACTTAAGTAGTCAAAGTAGCCATTTGAAAAAACCTTCCCCAAAACCCCTTAGCTAACAAAATCAGTTACTGGAATTAAATCATGCTGGAATTCTATTTCTCTAGTATCAAAAAAAAAAATTAAGAGCTAGATTCCAAATATGCGAAACTGCATTGAACTAAGTTTGAGCAAGAAAGATTGCATCTGTGTTTCTATTCTTACCTGCCATTTTTATGCTTTATGGAAGAGCCACGTTCCCTCCTCTCTCCAATGAATTGTATATGTGACAAGGAAGCAAACAACCATAAGTCACAGCAACAGAGACTTTTACGTCCTTGCCATAATAAATGAGAAGATGCTTACAGCTCCTTTCTTCTCCCCCAGCACACCAGTCACCTAGCTAGGGGAAACCATTAAACAACTAGAGGTGTGAACCCATTCTAGCTTTCCACTTCATTAAGTCATATATCATTTTTACACAGGAGTCATGGAGCTATAAATCATGTGAGAAAGAATGAGAGCTAATTAAAGGGTCAACTAAGCATATAATTTTGCATTGTTGCATATCAGAGAGCTCTAAAATTGGCCATATTTTGTATAAAATATTGTCAACTATTAAAAGACATTTCAAGCAGATAGGCATTTTCGTCTAAGAGGCAGCCATTACTGTCTGAAAGGCATGGATACTTAATTTCCTAGCATGGAAGGCCCCTGAAACCCTGAGTCAGCCTTTTTTTAATAACAAACTTAACTCTGCCTTGCACACATATGTTGCAGTACAGTCTTGTATAGAGTCTTTCAACTTTACCAATTTTTTTTCCAATTAGAGCAAACTCCTAAGGAAACTTCTGAAGACAGAAATCACAACCCAAGAAACCTCTACATGCACTAAGGCAAAGCATTAATCAAATGCGCCTAAATCTAGCAGTTAAACTTAAGTGTGAGCACTTTAGGCTATTTACAGGATTCCTTTGCCAATAAGGTATGGCTTACTTGAGAAATCACATCTATTTCCTGATACCAGATTTTTCAGTTGATGCAATTATGTGGTAAAAGATCTTTGAAGGGTTAGAGGTAAATTTGATGCAGACATGTTAACTGAAATATATATCTCTCTCTCTCACACAACCCAAGAGGGCTTTTAAGTATGCATAATATTACTGTGACACCTAGAGCATCCGTTAGTAGGTGAGAAACCCATTATACCAAGGCCATATAAAAATACAGCATGAGGATGAGCCTCTAACTCTAAGAGCTTTTTCTCTAAGGGTTTTTTATAGACATATGGATATATGGTTTATTTTTATTCATTCTTCACCTTCTTTTTAGTTACCTAGTAATTGTAGCTACTAAAGCAATTCATCAAATGCAAGAGAATTAATCTCAGAGTAATTATTAACTACATACATTTTAAAATATACATATTCATCAGGCTCAATAATGTGTAACTGCAAGGAATAGTCAAGTGTTTATGACAGTCTTATACTCCATTTTTGTAACTTTAGTTTTCCACCAAATACCTTAAAACAAGGAAGAACAAATGTTTTTCCACTCGGATACACAGGTTTGACAATTAAGCTTTTAAAATAAAAAACATTCTTCTTTTATCCTACTGAAGGAAAAAAAAAAAGGTATATGAAATAAAAAAAAAATAATACTCATTTCAGGCTTGACTGACTGGAAAAGGGGCTCAAAAACTTTTTTATTAAAAATGGGGCAGCATCCGTCTGAAGATTCACATCTTACTTGAGTATCCCAAGTATCCCAGCAAGTCACTGGCAACTCTTGCAATTTGTAGAGCTAGGCTACAATCAGGAAGAAGGACGTGGATCACAACTAGGTCAAATACTAAGTTCACCAAGCCAATACAGGGGTCAAGAAATTAGAAAAGCCAAGAAGTACAACTATTGAAGGAAAGGCTAAAGTTCAAGGCATCAAGCTGCCTGAGGCGACAACAAAGAGGCAGGTGTGGAGGATGATCAGGAGCGGCAGGGATGAGCGGCGGCGGCCAGGCAAGGCTGCCTGCAGTCAGCCCACAAAGCCACAGCTTGCGCTTCTGTGACCTTCAAACCTGATGGATCCCAAGGAATCTCGAGGAAGTTTTTCATCGTCACACTGTCCTACTAACTCCAAGAAGCATTTGGCAGTACTCTGATAAGTGAATTAAGTTCTGCCTATGGCTTTTTGGAAAAACATAAAATACAAATCCTAGTAACAAGCATTCTAGAGAGATCCTGACAACACTTAAAAAAACACTAATGCCCATTTTTGAAAACTAGCCCATTCAGAAATGCAAGCTGAAATGATCCTTTTAAACAACATAAAATACGTTCATGGCCCAATGCCAGCTACTTCAACCTTATAAGTAATTTTAAAATATATCAGTTTTTTACAACAAGTCATTGACATGAAAGGAATTTGAAGGTGTTCACAAGATGGAAGAAACAGCACGACAGTAGCAACATAACAATAAGTGACAGGGACAGATTCAAAAATTGTATATAGTCAAAAATACATAATCAGAAACATTCAAAACTTTGATGCAGTGTCACTCAAGATGTGATCTCCAGCTCTGTAAAAAAAACAAGAGCCAGTCCACACAAAACATCATGTTAATATTACACACACATTTATACAGTTGTACTATACAAAAGCAAATCTGCCAAGACCCCCACGCTCAGCATGAAACATTCTGTTGACTCCTAATTCCACATGACAGTTCCCATAGTTATCATAACCACATGGTAAAATAACCCTCTGATCAACTGCATATGAGGCAGGAAGCAGCCACAGTGCTGCATGTGGAGATTACAAACCCCACACGCTCCTGTTGGCCACAGACTCCTTGCAGCCCTTCTGTGTCATGTCATCTGGGGTTTAACGCCAGCATGTGCTTTTTTTTTTTTTAAACATTCACCAGATCAGTTTAGTATAAGTCTTTTCCTCTGAACAAGAAGGAAGTTTTCCTATCCTTGCTCAAGATATCTAGATATCCACTTTACAGATGGAGAAGAAAATTCAAATCCTTTCTTACAGAACTACGATACAGAAACTTGATCGATATTCTAATGTACAGTTAAGAAAGCAAGGCGAAAAGCTTCTGAGAGCTACAAATAACACATAAGACAGCTCCATGGGGTTCCTTCAAGGGCAGAAGTTTTTCCAGCTCTTTTAAACTGCAACAACAAACCGCCCCCAAGTTATATGCAGAAATATTGGCTAATGCAAAGTCACTGAAACAGTTATCAACAAGCACTACAGCATTCCTGTTTTGTCTACCCCTTGTTTTCTCCTCCCGATCCTATTTGTGTGACATGATAAATTGTAATTATGAAGGGGGCAATTGAGACTCATCAAATTGAGAGTTGAATGTCAACTATGTTGCAATGTCATACATACAAATATGGCAATGCAACATAGTTGACAATACAACCAAATTACAAAGTTGATAATATAATCAAATTTTGACACTAGTTCTGTCAACATTTGTTATTACTGAACATCAGTACAACTTTTCTTTGATGCTTGCTAAAGATCATAAAGCTCCGTTGTCTGGTTTCTTAAGCTATTTTTGTAGCATTCTGGATCTGGGGAGACTAACCCACGTGCCAAGGAAAGACAGCAGAATTTGACTTGAATTGTTTTCTCAAACCTATCTGAAAGAAAATGCCAGCGTAGGCAGCTCTTGCCCAGCCTTTCAGCAATATCACTTGCTCCACAGCATGTCACCTGCCTGCAGTAGAGAAGGGGTCCGGAGTAGAGTGGATTTAGTCTCATTCAAAACTAGATCAGTAAAGTTACAGCAGTCTCAGATAATTCTAAGACAAGAGTGATTTCCATCTTCAAATTTATTTTATACATTTGCAGAAAACATACATTAATTTTGAGCAGTTTAATACTACATAGAATAAGGCAATAGCACCAAACATCCCTACACATATGCTAGAGTACTTTATATTTTTCATATTATCTGTGGGACTAGGAGTGTCATAACTCCATTTTGGCTGCCCAAAACTGTCTATAATAATGTTCTGCTGCTTCTGATGTCACCTGTCTAAAAGAATGTGCTGAAGTTCCCCAGATAAGGATCTGACATCTGTGCAAATACCAGTGAAACTCAAAGCACATCAAGCCTCTAATGCTGCTCCACATAGTAGTACAAAGTTAAATTCTTCAATCATTCCATAAGGTCCAGAAGCCAGGCTCTAGATCTAAACTTTTGAAAAGCACTGATGAACCATTCAAGATTTACGATGAGTCCTTCGGACAGAATTTACATACTCTATAGCTTGCTTTAAAAAAAAAAAACAAAAAACAGCTAAGAGGCTCTTTAAATTACAAGATCATGTTTCTCCTCTCCTCACAGATCAGAGATAAATCAAGACAATCAACACAAGTCATAAGAACAGCTACCTCCTGAAAAAAAACTACCTCATTTGCTGTAGAAGTTGGAAGAAAAGCAGGAGACTGCAAGAGAAAAAGATTCTCTCAAGGTTAAGGCACTTGAATTGCTGCAGTGCAGAATCTATCTGTAGCCTGGACTCTACCACACAGCTGCTAGTAATGCGAGGCAAACTGCTTAAATCGGTTCTTCCATAATCACTAATTGCGTACACCTTTTCTGGGAGCCCAACGTGGTAACTGTGAGCTCTAGTTTATAGAAGTGCTGAATGTTGACACTGCAGTTCAAGATGACAGAAGCTCTGCTGTGAACATGCACTACATCATTCCAAGTGTTGACGTACCAGTCCCTGTGACTCTCAAACTGAGCTTCTAACATCGCTGAAGACTTCTCTCTGTGCTGAAGCTCCCCCCTCTATGTTGGGAGAAGGCCACTCCTTTATGCCATGGAAGTGTTGCAAAGATTTTTATATATATAATTTTTTTTACTGTTTATGAAGCACATAGCTACTATAGGCTGAGCCTATAATAGTGAAGAGGTCACATTTTCAGAACTATGTTCGAGTGACAAGCCATGCACCAAGAGATCCAGGGAGAGTCACTTGTCAGTAAGCAAGCATTAGCTATCCTGTGTACAAAGCCTGGTGAGAGTCCCACAGAATAAAACAAAAGTAACTCGTGATTATACACACCAACAGGCTCAGGTTAAGGTTGTACAGACAAAATTTTCCGGCATTTCCTAATTTTCAAATAACTAACTTGGCAACTTTTAAGTTGTCTTCATGCTGTGCAATGTCTATAATACAGGTATCGGTCCCTTGTTAATCAGAGAAACAACAAGTTAAGCATCAAACACAGTTATTGACTATGCACAGGCCCCACAATCTACCAAATATGCTGCTTTCTGGCATAGACTGCACCTGCATTGCAGATAACAGACTGCAGAAACGGACAAAGGCAGAATCTTTTTCCATAAAGCTTTGACACTGATTTATAAGGGGTCTTCTTAATTAGTAACATGTATTAAATAATCTCATTTTAAAAGACAGATGAAGTGCATCTAGGTACTTACATGCATTTGCAATTCCAAGTCAGAGATTCACCACCCAGTTATTAGCAGGTGGCCAAAGGAAGAACAATTATGCAATTTTTTTTTTTTGTCCTATGCAGTCACGCAAAGATACAGACTAGGTACTCCTCTGCTAGCTTGTATTAGCATTTCCATTATAAAATCCCATTAAGAGGTTCCTATACCTTCTTTGAAAGTCTTGATGCACAAGGCAGAGTAAGAACTTTGAGAGTGTTTACTTCATATCTTACGCAAACTCATCTTCTCTGGGATAGGTCTTGATAACGAGTCTCTATGATCAAAACATTTTTTTTTCCCCTGGCTTAGAAAAACGAGCTCATTTTTAAAGCTTAAAATTATGATACAGACAAATAAACACTGCAAAGTGTAAACCAAGTTACACAAAAATCATATTATACTTTTTTCCTGTCCTCCCATTTTGAAGCATACTATACTAATGCTGCCTGCCACATCACTAGTCCTTAAACTAATTAATCTTTGAAATTGTATCAAATTGTAATAGGACTAAGGAGACATGATAGTCTACTGTATTTAAATGGGATATACTGAGAAGTGTCAAATTAAAACTCAACAGGATTAGCTGTTAAACAAAATCTCCTACCGTATGTTTAACTTCCTGGTACCCGCACAAATATATACAGAGAGAACAATGTAGCCTACAGCTACAACCACTCATGCTATAAACTCATTAGCTCTTACAAGTTTAGTAATGCTGAGTAGTGTTAAAGATTCAGTAGGTGGCATCCTCTGCTGGGAATCAGCACTACACCAGCCACCATTAAGTAAATCGACTATAAACCACTCAGCATGAGAGGACACTGGTTGTAGAATGGCATCATTTTGGCTGTTATGCTGCACCAAAAGCCTCACAAACCATAAAAATAGCAAGGCACACTAAAGAAAAAAAGTATGTTTTAATGTCACAATATGATTCAAGCTTCACTTCAGTTAACTTTATTTTGCTCACCTGACCTTAACCCTATCATGTCAGTCAGGTACAGAATTGTTCTTCAGTGCCTGTAGTAAGCAGTTACACACTTTTCCTTTACCCACAAGATTTACCTTAGGATCGCCTCCCCTGCCACACAGATGCAAGTAATGGGGTGAATGTCATGATATTATCACAGAGTGGACTGGCTTTGAGCTTTGTGGTTTGTTTGCAAGAGGAGACTTTGTGAGACATCTCTTAGCGTGATTCAGTGAGCTGTAGGAGACAAAATTACCCCACTTCATACGCAGAATGAATGACTTAGTTGGAGGTGTGCCCCAAGCCCTCCGTACTTTCAGCACTGACATGTCTGCACCAAACAGTTCACCAACAGAAAGCCAAGAGTAATGGAACGCTGTTCAGTATATTTCAGAATCACAGCATTTTACCAATACCACAAGCCATCATCCTGTCACGCAGCAAAATCACCAGGGAAAGGTCTAGAAATCTGTGAACGAAGATGCATAGTTATGCAGATCCTGCATTCTGTCACAGAAGAAAGTGCATTTCACCTATCTGTAAACTGAAAACTATTTATGCAGTCTCTGTGTTCAAGGCAGACTTGCAACATTTTAAAACCTATGAAACAAACAGAGAAGGCAATGTAATTGAAAAGAATTTAGGTATTTAATGTGAGGAGAAAATGACTTTAGGTGTCTAAAGCTTCTACTTTTCTACTTGTACTCATGTTTAGCTAAACCCTCCCTTAAATTCCTTATTATAAATGTTTAACACCAAAAAAAGTTGTTGTCAATAAACAGAGTGTTACTGGATAATTTCACCAAGGAATGAAGTATTAGCAATGTTTTTGTAACAGCCTAACTTCCTCATATCCAAAAAATCATCAATAATGTAAACAGCACAGTTCTCATGTGCCTAGATGTGTATTAGCACCACCTGTCATTACAAGGTCTGTCTGGCAGTTCAACAGCAGCAAACTGGTAAGGTACCAATATTGATAAGGGAAGGACTGAAACTGCACTGATATAGTTAGATTGGCTTACAAGGCTTCTATTTTTACAAGCCTTGGCAGCTCAGGTTCTCTAATGAATTTTTAACATGTCAATTAATATGTTTATAGAAAGCAATGTCAGCTTTAGCTAATACATAAGAAAAATCACAGTTGCATGCAGAATGTACAACATAAGTGTTAAGATTCTACATGTTACATTTGAGGGATTCAAAAGAATTACTGCAGATGATCTGATAAGAATGCTCATCTAGAAAGGAAACAATAAAATTGCAAAAGTTAACAGGCATTATTCATCACTTGTAGAAATATTAGCTCAACTACATAAAATGTGATGTATTGCAGGGAATAATAAAAAAATGTGGGTTTTTGGCAGAGTAAGACCCTGACCTGTTGTTAAAAGCCACATTATACCAAAACCAAATTACCAAGTACTTTGTTATTTTAACCAACATACTATTGATGTCATAAATTAAGCAATGCTTACTTATATGCTTCCACTGAATGTAACTGTATTAGAATACTAGCTACTGTTTTGCGGCGCTTTCTCCAGCAACGTAGAATGATGTCAAATGACTGCACTCTGCAGATCCGATTTTTGTCATAACTCCCCAGTTTGCTCTGTGCATTACGTAAAATCAGAAAACAGATTTTATGAAAAACATTTTTAAAAAGTCCTTACAACATGATTTTTCAGAATGTTTTAGATGTTTTGTTTTAAAAACATTATAATTTGCTAAATAATAAAAACCATAAACTTCCTGTAGTAAGATTATGCATGCTCTGTGAAGCTGCAGTAAAAAGAAAAATTTTACCTTTGAAAAGAACCTGTACATTTTGCACTTGTGGGCAAAATAACAACAGAAAATAGCCCTTCAACCAACATTTGAACTGCATCTGTGAAGTTAGGCAAGCAGAGCATCTGGTGAAAAACTACCAACCTATGCAGTTAAAGGGATATTATGGTCACACAGGAGAGTGTAGTTCCTGTAATTAATTCAACTCTCTGAGCATTCATCAGCTTGAGGATAAAAGGTGCAAGCGCTGTCTATGGATTTGTGTAAATTTCCCTTTTGTTAACTGGGATATGACGGTGTTTAACATCTGTCTCTACTTTTGCTGCATCAGAGATAATATAGGATCGTGTAAGATACTCACACTTGTATCTTGATGGGTGACATATATTAAGTACTACAATTTTCTGAATGAAATGCAAAAGTTACAGGACTAAAATATTTACCTGCTACAAGTTGACATTCAAGGAATTTCAATGGTTTTAAAGCATGTAACAAAGTGATAGCAGAATTTCAGAAAGCAAGCTATTCAGACTGCAAAGTCATCTTTTCTTCCCATTAACTACAGATGACCTAAGCTTTGCAGCATATTTCACTACACTAGAGAGGACCTTGCACTCCAGATCCATACTCCGTTACATCACAACACAGCCTGATGAATGTTTAAGGATTTGAGATTACCACAGCTGTACCATATGTTAATTTTTAAAACAACACTAATGCCTCATTTCATAAATTCTCAAAATCTTAGAGCGAATGTTCTGAAACCACAGTCCCTTGTGATAACCTGAAGAGCAAAGACTGCAACAACGGTTAAGCATCTGTTATGTTTTATGCAACAATCCTCATTGCTGTTTGAAATCCAAGGACTTGCAGAGCTAATTAACTAACAAGCCTACACTCCCCCAAAAGATTATCTTCCACAAGGCTTTTTCCTGCTTTTATACCGCCTTATGCCTGAGCAACTGTACTCCAGTAGGAAGACACCCTCTCAATTAAAACTTAGCTGAAGGAATCCAAAAGAGGAAAAAAAGAGATGCAGACAGTTGAGAACAGTTGGTTAAGAGAGATTGATGCTGGTACGAATACATTCATCCCTGGTGAGAGAGTGCGCAGCGGCGACGGAGCACAGGGGTGATGGACAGCTCCCGCTAGTGCAGAAAGAGGAAAGACTGCACAATCTCTTGATACCAGCCAGTTTTTGTTAATACTTTTAAGTTTAACCAAGCATCCACTACATTATTCATTGGGAAAAAAAAACACAGAACTTGGTAACTTAGTGCAGATATCATGCAAGAGGATTGTTTCCTTCCTAATTTCTTACTACCTTATGGATTATTTAATCAAACAGAAAAAGAAGTTAGTAGCATGATCAATTTCACAACTCCCAGTTTCTTGTCTGCCTTCAGGGTTCACACAATCACATCAATCCCTGCACACTGGAAAGGTGTGAGGTACAGAAAAACCATCTGGCAAGACCGAACACCAGAAAAAAGTTTGGGGCCACAGAGCAACACCTTAGCAACCAAAAACAAGAAAGAAGAAAAACCTCGTCCCTCCCTCCAAGCAGTCTACTGACCTGGTGAGTTGGAAGGAGTAGTAAGACTACTTATTTGGAAAAGGAGAAGCAGCGTAACCCATTCAAACCCGTCTAGCATCAGCTCTGGACTATACAAAGAGACATCTTTTTCTCCTTTTCAGAACTGAAATAACAGGGCAGGGGGCAGCTGCACCCACTGGTGAGCACAATGCTGCCATGAGAGGCAGAAGGTGCAAAAAGCACATCCTCCCTGCATTCACCAGCCTGGGCATCTCACCAGTGTCCTACCATTACCTCTCATCCTGGACCTGCAGCAGCAATACCTCATCTACAACTCCTGCAATCACACAGGCACATCCTCATCAACTTAAGGTTTTTACACTACCGTTTCATATTACATTTCGTTCAGATAAGAAAACTTACAGGTCCTTGACAGCAAAAGAGGAGTTGTTTTGCACCTCGTTTTTACGCTTTGTGAAAGACATCACTGAAGTAGCAGCACAGAGGATGGGAAATAAATCTATCATCTCCCTCCTCCTATAAGCAGTAGTTAGCTGCAGTTAAATGTTCACTTTGAAGATTTATTTAAACTTCCGAGTGCCCACAGTGCCACATTTCTCTAGCTTTTACACTTACAGACTTTTCCACTCAAGATTAACAACAAAGACCTAGTGCCCAGAAGATTAAAAACCCATGAAGAGAGTTCCCTAGTTTGTTTAGGAGTTAAAAATCAACAGAAAACAAACACGAGGATTCACACATGCATGAATATTCTGACAGTTCGGCTGAAACAAGAAAATTTCGTGCCTGTACCCACAGAAAACACAACCTTGCATCTACCTCTCCTTTATATGCCTTGAAACAGTGTCACCAGGACTTAAAAGTTTAACATTTTAAGCATGTCGCTACCATCCACCGGCTTGCAACGAAGAAGCTTGAGAAGCCAAGCACTTACACTTATCACGGGTAATTAGCTCATCAAGGATGACTCCTTCATGTAGGTTAATTCCTCCTTTGCTGAAGAAATTTACCTTTCCCAAAGTCGTCGTGATTTATGAAACAAGAAAGCCGACCTATACTCATGCAACTAGTTTATTTAAAAAAAAAAAAAAAAAGAAAAAGAAAAAAGTCACTCAGTATGCAAGTAGAAGGGAGCTCCGTCTGGCCTGGGAGCCCAGGGAAGACATCCCATACCTTTCCGAGAGAAGAAAAATCGTTACGCAAATCTCATGCCCCGCCGAAGACCCTGACCTATTTAAAGTCGTGCTTTATCTCTTCTGGAAACAAACGTACAGCTGCCGGAGACGCCCATAAACCCCCTCCGCCCGGGCCGGCGGGAACCCCGGGGAAACCCGCACCGCCGCCACCA
>VZSZ01010609.1:346002-367910 GCA_013398815.1 Ibidorhyncha struthersii
CCGCCGTCCCGGCGCATGCGTCCGCCCGGCCCCGGCAGCCCTCCCCAGCCCCGCCGCCGCCGCCGCCGCCCGCCCCGCCTCAGCGGGCTCAGGTGGGGCGCGCACGGGCCGGGGGGGCGGAGCCTGCGCGCTCGCGCCGGCAGCGGGATAAGGCCGTTGGCACCTGCGGCCGCGTCTCCTCCCCGGCTGAGGGGAAGGACCCTCACCGCGGGCGGGCCCCGCTCGGTGTCGCCGCCGCCGACCCGGGGGTCAGCACCTGGGCGGCTTCGCTGGGGGTTGAACCGCCCGAAGTTGTGAGGGCTGTCCCGGGGCCGCCCGCTCTCTCCCTCGCCGGAGTGCTGCCCCAGCGGAGGGTCCGGCCCGGGGCCAAACGGGACGCCGTCCCGGCCCCGCGAGTACCTCAGCGAGGGGGCACGGAACCGGCTGCTGTTGTAAACAGCCTCCTTCAGCCCAGAGATGGCCTATGGCGGTTTCCTCAGTGTTTTCCCATTCCCCTGGGATTTGCCGTGCCAGGAGTGCCGCAGCCGTGTCCCAGAAGCAACAGCTTTCAAAACAAACCCCGGCTGAAACACCGTGCCTCCTGCTTTCCTTGCCCAGCCACCCTCAACCCCAGCCTGGTCAGTTTCTGGTCGTCAGAGGTTTCTCTTTGTTTCCTAAATTTAAACAAAGGGCGAGTGAGACTCCCAAACCTTTGGCTTTGTCAGCCCACCTCCTGCGAGTGGTGCAAAACAATGAGCATTACTGGTAAGTTCTGTTTTGTAAACTGCAAAAAAAAAAAAAAAAAAAAAAATCATTGCACTAGCAATCTACACTAGGTTTTGTAAGTGTACTTCATAGAAGATAATAATTACAAATGGCAAACATTAAAATCAATACAAACTTCACTATAAACGTTTTTATAGTATCCACTTTTATAATTCAAATATCCCTCCTGTAGAACATGACGCAAATGGGGGAAATCCTGCGGTACTTCATTTGTTGTTCCTCTGCAGAAAGGAAATCAAGAACATTCAACACTGGAGAAAACCTTCATGCTGTATTTTATTTTCAGCTTTTGGAGAAGAGCAGTGCTACTTAATACCGCTAAGAATTGCATCATACCTTGTTTACAGGTTTAAGTTCAATAAGTTCTTTTATAATTCAGAACAGGAAATTTTCAGAGTTTGAATTAATCATCCTGTGAAAACATGAATATAGGCCTTATTCTGGTGCTTTACCTACCACAAACTTCTACTCAGAAGAAATCTGAACTCTAAAGCATCACTGAGTGTTTTTTAAATATTTGCTGATGTCTGTTACAGAGACAAAGAGAAGCTGAAAACAGGACACGTGTTTTTTCCCAGAAATTCTGAGCTTGCCTGAATCTGTCGTGGCACAATAGATGGCAGTAGGAAGAGTCCACTACTGAAACTGGGAACACTGGACTAATGATAGAGGAATAGCCAGTGTACACAATCCCTTAAGTAATTCACAAAAAAAAAAAAAGGACCCAGGCTGGCAGGATTTTGGGTCAGTAAAACACCAAATTGATTATCTTGAACATCTATGTATGATTGCACGTTAGCAATATCCAACATTTTCATATTTGATTGTCTTTTGTCTATCTTTTGCTGTCACCTGGAACAACAGTCTCCAAAGTATGGTATGTTCAGAAATCTCAAAATATCTATCATGACTGGGAAAAAAATGAGCAATTTTCTCTTCCTATCCAACTGTTAAGTCCTTTTGTAAAGAACTAAGAATATTATGTTCACGCAATATTATTTTTCTACGTAAGCAGCAGTTGTAGTTGCCATAGAGATGTTATTCAATCTCAGATTGAAAGGTGGTCTACAATGACCATGCACCATACTCGCTGTTAAGATGAAAATGTTTAAGAACCCCTGTGAATACTATAACATTCTTCAGAACAAATACACTTCTGTTCAGTAGTCTCATGAATTACTTCTTATAAAAAAAAAAAAGATATTTCAGTGAATACTAACCATCAACCTCCTACAGAGACATGCAATGGTGGATAGATAATTGTATATGGTTGTCCTGGTTTGAGGTAAAACAGGACCATGGTTTTGAACATTTTATTTGAAAGTATATCTTGGATCTATCTGTGAAAGAACTGTTCTCATCAGAAACAGCAACATTTAACCCATAAGTGTAAAAATCTTTATAAAGCATTTCAGTTAAGTCTTCCACTGTGCAACCCGCCATTCTTGACTCCAGCTCCCTATCCAATGCTGTGGTCTAGAAGACAGTAAATGTGGGAAAGATGGAAAATTTTAAATGCCCTGTGATCTGTATTATCAAAGCGCTACACTTCATCTCTGTCAAATGCTGAAAACACACTATAAGCTATGAAATTACAGGATTGTTGTATGATTAGAATTTCTTAGGAGTTGAAGAATATCAAAACAACTGTAAAAGTGGTGTGAGCAACAGGAAGGACATTTAACCTAGGAGAGCTTATAAGGAGATAACTGGTCTGTAAACTCAGAGGAACTCCATGGAAAAGAGAGGTTGCTACTTGCTATATTTCCACTGAAAAGCTGCATAAACCAACTTATAAAAACAGATAGAGGTGGGATCCTTTCCTAAGTAAAGTTGAGAATGTGTAGAGAAGGAAGACGACGTGCTGAATGGGAATTAGAATTGCATTTTATAATTTCAGTTTATTCAGAACATTAAATTTGGCTCTACCAAAATAAACTTAGATGGTTTTGTTTTTTAAAAACATCTGTCATTGAGAATAGACTTAGTTTGATTTGAGTTTGTTACTGAAAGGAATAGATCCATGCAGAATGATGTGTGCAAGTGAAGCTCTTAGGGATGCCCACAACCCAAAACCAGTTAGGGAAATCCCAAGAGCTAGGAAGTATTTCTGGCCAAACTGAATGGTAATATTAAAGGTGGGTAACATTTTGTATCAGATTATGAGGAGAGGTCAGCACTGGGAGGCTTCAAGTAACCCTCACGGATGTGATTCACCCTGTAAGAGACATAGTGCAAGAAATCTAAGTAAGTTTTTCTCTTTCCTCCAGAAAACAAGGCAACTGCTGACTTCTCCTCACTAATCCATTTTATATATATAAAAAGACCTATTACTTATTTTGAGTAAGTCTTCCTTTACTTCACTTTATGAGAATTAAGGCTGAAAATTTTATTATTATCCATTTCAGAAATAAGCTGCCTCAAAGCACCACAGGGCATTTGAGGTAGGAATATAGACTTTTTTTTTCTTTATTTTTTTGGTGGTCTATGCAAAATATGAAATTAGTGTGCTAATGCTCCAAATGTTGATTTGCCTTTTTGGAGATCCCATAAGACCAATAATGCAAGGAACAGCAATAAGAATAAACACTTCCAAGGCACATTACACAAGTCTCCCTCTGTGGAAGTGTTTCCAATACTCCTTTTCCACTGGCTTCTCCAGTAACCTATTTGATGTCAGCCTTGGTGAGAAACATTTCAGTAAAAAAGACTTCAGAAACTGGGAGACCAGCTGTAGAAACAGATACTACAGGAAGGGTTAGTTCAGTGTATCCCCTCCATTAAATACCATTTCTTCTTATAATGGGAGATATTTCTGATTACCTCAACATGTCTTCTTTCCCAGGCTAACTGGCCCACACTCTCTAAACTCATATTCTCTTGATTTTAACTGAATATGGGCAGCCTTCTGTGTTTGCTTTGCATTCTACCCATTCCAAACCTTGTCACCATGTAGATGTGAAGAAAATCCTTGAGAGGTGTTTGCTTTTTTTTTCCCCTGAAGATTTTCAACCATTTCTATGGTCTTCAAAATTAATGCCTGATAACAGAGTTTTAATGAAAAAGAGCTAAAAATCTAACCACTTGTTCTCATGAATGGAAAAAAGTATGGTGAAAAAAGTCCCTCCGATGACTCAGATATGATCTTCCATACCTGAATTCTAATCAGACTGAGATTTTCCTGGTGTTTTCTCACAACATTGCTTCAAAAGACTTTCTAAGAGTTCTTTGTTTGTTGCCTGTTTGGTCCCATCCTCCCCCCCACACCCCGTAAAGTTCTTTAAAGTTGTTTCTGAATCAAGTATTTTTTTTTTAAGAATTTTAAAACTTCATTGATTTCCGTACTCAATTTAAAACCCTCAGCTGTATGCATGTCTTGAGTTTCGGTTCCTCTGAGGGAATCTGACATTTTATAACCAGTTATCTTATATGCCTATACATTTTCTAGTTTCCCTGTTACTGCCTCTGGGGAAACAATCCCAGATTTAGTAGATCTCCATCTGCCTCCCCTGTAAAAACAAACAAAGCAACTACTTAGGCACCCTGCTAGTTGCTAACCAATCTATCTTTATTTTTTAAGTAGGGCAATGATTTATTTTGTTGTTCTTTTTTACCTTGCATCTATATTTGAGGGAGCCCTTGTTACTTGAGATGCTTTTTGAAATTTGCTATTAACTCTTTACTGCTCTTTTTTATTTTTTCCCCACAGAGTTCCAGTTTCCTGGTGTTTTTAAAGTGTGTTTAAGTGTCCCACTTGTCTTCTTAACTGCTCAAAAATACCCCGGTTTTAAACTTGTGCCTGCTAGCTGCAGCTAGAATTCACAGTATCTGATGAATTTAGCTTGGGGAGAGTGCCTGCAAATTTTCTGCATTATTCAAAATTATTTGGTAAGTTGTTTATATGAATATACCTTACTTTCTGAATTAGCTGCGAACTATTCAATCTTACATCACTATGCTGTTTGTACTGTGTGAGAGGTCAGTTAATTCCCATAGTAGCATTTCTATTTCCTGATTGCATGTTGAGTAAAATTATGTGGATTTAGATTGTAAGGTGTTTGGCACAAGGAGTTCTCTTCATTATTTGTCTACATCATGCTCAGAAAGTCACATCTCTTAGCTATGATTAGGGTTGCATGCGTACATTCAATATAAACAATAAAAACCAAACAGAATAACCAGATAGTCATTTGAATGCTTCTTCACAAACCTGTTGTCATTTATATACTCACGATCCTTTTCAAAATTACTTGTGAACAAATGTTTGTGTTTTATACTAAGTAAAAACAATATTTAAAGTTGCAAATCAATAGTAAATATTTTGTTTTGATGAAATATTTGCATCTGTGCTTCATTACCTTTCCAGCTATGTTAAATATTTTTGTCTTTTTGCAGAATGTTCTTTGAGAAACGGAAGCAGAAAAAAGCGATCTAAAGAAAAACATATGACATCTTTCCAAGCACTTGAAAAGCAGCTAAACCATTCCTTTCAGTCACAATCTGTTCTAAGAATGAGAGCTCACTGGTACATATTAAGACTATTCAATGTTATCCTGTCCCCTGAGAATATCAGCTTCACAGATAACATGGAGGCCTGTTCCTCTGCGTAACTGATTTACTGTGCATGCTGGAAACACCAGAGATTTTGTAATTTAGAGAATAAATAATTCCAGAAACAGACAGCAAAAATCTTTGCAAAAGAGAGTCAGATTTTTTAAAAAATTCTAATCCAATTCATAAGATAATTCCTAGACAGGGAAGAACAATTGGTTAAAGAAAGTACATTGGTAATACAGGACTCAAGATGTTGTAAACTGGCAGAGGGAACATCTGAAAACCTCCTGGTAAAGTACCCAGGTAGGCTAGCCAGATGGCATACTATTTGTTTTCACTACTTCATTTAACATAGAAACAAACTGTTCTTCAGCTGAAAAACAAAACCGATTAGAATATTTCTTTCCCTCAGTGTTCCTAAACCAGCGTCCGTTAAAAATCACCAGGGCTTTCCAGGTAATAACTATGCAGTTTTTCTTCTAAAGTACAGGTGAAAGATCAGAGTCGCCTCCTGAGTTCCCATCTGTTTTTAAAAATAATACTACCTGCACAGCATAGGAGAAGAGTAATATAAGGAATTTGAGCTGATGTGTTTGTTCTTTGGTGTCAATGAGTCAAAAACAAGGATGATGTATCGTGTACGCTTATATACTGGAAATTTTTATATTAATAAAAAAACAGTGCAACAAACTATGATTCCAAGGAAATCGGAACAGAAATGACCATTTTTTGGCTAAGGGACAGTCTTTTCTCTAAGGTCTGCCACTTCAAGGACAGAGAACAAGCCAAGCATGTGCAGCATAACTTTGCTACTTTTCCTCTGATGGAAAACTATGAAATACAAAATCCAATGTAAATGCTAGTGTTTAGGTCACACGGGAAACTAGTCATCTTCTGGCTTGTGCTGTGGATTGAAAAAGGTACCAAGGCTAAGAGGAATTTTTTTATTTTTCACATAGCCAAAGCTCACCTTGGAAAAGTTAACGTGGGGTAAAATAAGAAGGATGGTGGTGAAAGACAGACTGTTTTCTTTACAACAGCCTCAGGACCTTTTCTGAACAATGAGAATAAAAGAAAACATTATGAAAATGCATTGCGATCTTTGATTACAAGTACTTGAATTAATGCTATTCAGCATGAAATCCCAATACATCATCCAGAATTATAAAATAAATAATAGTCCTTCTAATTAATCCCCAGGGAGAATTACTTTCGTGACAAGAGGAATAGGGTTTGGCTCTAACTGCAGCTCTGTCTGTATCTTAAAGCCTACCAGTGCCAATTTGGCAACACAGATGATATTACTTAGCTACTTAACTGAACTGGTGTAGTATGCCATAAAATTCTGTGTACGGGTAGACACATCTATTAGGTGCTTTATGTTGATATTGCAGCATATTCCAGTACAGGAAGACTATGCAAGTATGTTACTATACCAGGATATATGTATACACATCAGCGCTACTGATACAAAGATCCACACTACGAGTTTGTACTAACATTACCTGTGTTATTGGACTGTGTGCCATACTATTCTTTCCAAAAAATTATAAGTATCTGACTACTAGTTTGTTGGTTTGTTTTTTCCCCCACCAGCAAACAGACCGCATATCAAAACNGAAAAATACAGGACAAAACCAAAACCTATCTTAAATAGTTACATCCATACAAAATCTGAATGGAGACCAGGTCTAAGAACATTTAAAGGACAAGCTGCAGCTGTGCTTGTTTAATTTCAGCAGGAATGTGAGAAATTGCATCAATAGGGTGGATGTCTCTTAGACACACTGGATGAGTCATATGAATCACTCTACAGGGCACAGTAATTGGACACCCGCAAGAGCATGCTTGTGCCATAAGAACAGCACAGGAAGAGAAACAAAAGGTGACCAAGAACAGGAGTTAGATTATTCTCATTTCCTACTTTCACAGGGGTTTTTTTATGCCTGCGTACATGTATTCATTTGAGTTCCAGGAAGTTACTTCTGCTTAACCAGTAGGAGGGATGGATATATTATGTGGACATACCATTTTTAAAATACACAGGGATTTCATTCATAGTGTTGAGACTGGATTATACTGTTGGTTAAAGAGTAATATTGCTATTACTGAATTTTAGTTGTCAGATACTGCACTGAAATATCTTTGGGAAACTTAAGATGGGTCCTCATTTTACAGATTAATTTTAATATGCAGCCTTGTAATTACATTGTAATTTTAAAAAAACCCAACACAATGTATAATTAAATAGCTGCTTATTAAACATACAGTCCCACAGCCTTCCAAAATTATACACCTACAATTACTGTATTTGCCATTAAGTCCCACAACAATTTTAAAATAATTAATCTTTCCTTCGATTGTTTGTATGGATCCTGTACATTAAGATTTTAGGAGATAAGTTCTGATGGAATAGAAATTATACCAACACTTCAATTCTCCATCTGATTTTCTCAGAGTTTATAACTCAGCCAAAAAAATAGTTTTTTTTTTCCCAGAACATTTTCGTTCATTCGTTTACTTGCTCATTCTGTAGAAAAAAGACAGCAATAGATGCAGCTTAATTATACACTAAACAGATCAAAAGCTGCCTCCATATGATTACAGAGTTCCAAAAAAGAACAGTCACCAAAATAGTATCCACCAAACCAAATTACATCTGATGTAACACAGAGAAGCAAATCAAACCTCATGTGCAAGGTAAAATCTGCGCTACTGTGAGATCCGCCTTCTCTCTAAGAGGAGACTTAGGATGTACAAAAAAAGCGTAGCTTTGGCACTGTCAGAAGAAAAAGCAGAATGGGAAGCTCTAAGATCTCAGAAGCAAATTGCTTAGACTACAGTTGAAAAAAAAAAAAAAAAGCCGCAGCTAGTCTTGTACTGGTGGATTCCTTACCACAACGAGCTCATTAGATAGCAACGATGGTGCTGGAGCAGAGGGAGGGTGGTCTCTGTGAAACCCTTCCCGTCACCGTGCCAGATGCGGGGCTGAGCCACCCTTGTGGTCAGAGATTTCTGCAGGGCATGGAGCCCCGAGGCACTGGTTTATAACACGTGCCAGGCACCGCGCTTCCTCAGAACTAGTAAAAAAAATGTATCATGATGTTTCTATTTCATTAAGCCTCTGTTGGCTGTAGAACAAATCTCTCTCCTGGGTGTCGTGAGTGCCAGTGACGAGCTGTAAGGAAATACAGCAGTGGTCCCAGGGATAACGATACGGCACAGGGATCTCTGGGGGCTTTTCAAGGCCTATTATAGGTTTTGGAGAACAGGCAGATTTTGGTACCAGATTTACTGCCTGTGAGCAGAAAGGGGAAACGAATTTCCCCTGAGCTCCTACCATGTCCGTTTGATGGAAGCTCCAAGGGGAGCACTAATGAATATTCTGCTTTCCATGAGGAGAAGAGAATGCTTCAGTGTGCAGATACACATTTATCTACAAAACAACAAATGCAGTTTATATATGAGGGAGGTTTTATCAAAGTTGATCCACCCTGTAATTATGCTGAGAAATGAATTGAATAACTTAAGGTAAATGAGCTATTAACCTACAGGATATTTCACCAAATGATTCATGTGCACTCGCTCTTTCCCTCTTCCCTCTCACTTTGCCGTAAAGGTGAAATGAATGACTAAGTTGATCAGGACATCAGCAATCATGGCTGCAGCAGCGTTCAGCAGAAATGAAAAACAACCTTCCTTACACTAAACAAGCCAGATATATTAAAACAGTAGGATTTATTTATTTTTTTTTTTACATTTACACATCACGGGCAAATAGCGAAAAATCAAGCAAGACACTGGGTACTCTCATTTTCTTATAATAAGAAATCCCGATTGGAAACAGCCATAGAAACAAATGAATTAATTCTGGGATGAGTCTGAGAGGAAGACAGAGTGATGCTCTGCTCAGATCTACACCTACACAAAGTCCCTATCTCTCACAATTTCTAGCTCATTAGGGACAACTTTTCATATTTCTTTTCCCAGTAGGCACAGGAAATCGGCTCTTCTGAAAATATGTGACAGTCTGGCAACTGCATGGCACAGACAGGCTGTTGTGTCTCAGCAAAGGAAACGATATATGACACGACTGTCTCTACTGCCAGCCATCGTCCCACAAAACTGTGCAACCTCCACCGATTCCCTTTGGAGCTTAAAATCTTCACAACAGCAAACGTCGCGGGGAGACAGGCTCGCCCTAAGAGCCTGCATCCCTTCTGTCTTTGCAGTAGGATGGGGAATACTAAATGGGCAAGAAAAATGATTATTTTCACAAGAGCTCTCGGCAGCTGCAGCTTGGTCGCTGCCTGTCGGCAGCCCTTGTTGCGCCGGCTGGCAGGGCGGCATCGGCCCCTTCGGCCAGAGGTCAGAGTCGTACCTTGCTCGCAGCTGATTAAAGCAAGGGAAGTTTGCGTGAACCTTGCACTAGGTGGCCCATCCTGGTGGAATAATATAGGTCTTGAACAAAAAATCCCCACCCCACCCCCCTACAGAATTTTGCTATGACAAAAAAATATTGCAATCATTCACTCTGCCCTATCTATGTCTGCAAGTAAAACTGGTATCAACTGGGGGATCTCCTCCCCTCTTCTCTTGAAATCAGGCTGTGTTTTGGGGTGGTGGATACCTGTCTCTTGGGATTATGAGCATTATGAGTTCCCTGGTTTCTACCCCAAATACACCAATCACATCTGAAAGTTAAGCGTGCATTATTTTGCTCTTTCATGTTATAAAATACTACCCTGACCGATCATTAAGATTAGGACCTAGAAATAATATCAAACAGGATGAGAGAACTTAGAACTCTGTATGAAGAAGAGAGCGAGGCATCTGCAGAGCAGACTGGGAAGGCACAGCCCAGCCCTGGCTATCCAGCTCTGAGCTTCTCCGGCATGGACTGTGTGCATGAAGACATGCGTGTCACCTAAACAGAGCACATCGTATGCAACGTTGTCTACAATAAGGGAGTTTATAGCCCAGGAGATTGTTTCCTGTTCCTGTATGAGCTTGTATCAGCCATCCCGGGTGTTCCCGCATGCTCTTCTCAGAGCTACATCAGGTGAGATGCAAGGAGGACCCACGCCACGGGCCAGTGCCAGGCTCCAGCACCAGGCTGCTCCTGGGACACCACCCTCCTTCCCACCAGTCTGCTTCTCTCAGCTGCCGGCTAGTCCCCTCATCCTGCCATCGGTTCAGCTGGCTGGAGGGCACAGAGAAGGGTCCGGCCAAGCACTTAACAACAAAGGAAGGCAAAGGACATGTGGCAGTGCCGTCCTCAAACCTTTCTGCGTGGGACATTCTCCCTGTGCTGTGCGCCAGGCTGCTGCATCTCTGCTGCTGGGGTAACACATGGCCTGACAGTGAATTAATAAATCCAGAGGGACTAATGCTGTGTTCACACTTGCTCCGGCATTCGTTGCCTGCTGGAGAAAGTCAGGGACACAGCAGCTCTGTAATGTCTACTTGTGACTGAACTAAGCAGTTCAAGGGATTAAGATGTTTTTCAATAAGTAGAATATTTTATTTTGCTGCTTTTTTTGGTCCTTGGCATGAAACAAATTAAACTCTAGCTGTTCCTGAAGTAGTTTCAAACAAAGCTGCTCAACAACCTGGAGCCACAACAAGGGAAAGGATTTTTCACACCCAGTCTCTTTAATCTTACTCATTTAAATACCTTTCCCTTTAAATACCTTTCAAAATGTATTTGAACTTAAAGCCCTTGAATTGTCCACTTGGAAAGATTTTCATCTTTTCTTCAACCATTTAATCCTTCAATTCAAGCTGTCAGTTGTATAAATTGTATCAAAGGTCTTTAGGGGAATTATTGACCTCGTTTCTAGTTACATGATAAATATTCAGTAAAAATTAAAAGCATTAACTTAAATGTAATTAAAATTACAGGAACCACCAAAAGGTATAGGAGGGAATCTACTTGGAATAATCTCATTCGTCTGGACTTTCAAAAAGCCTTTAACAAGTCCTGCACAAAAGTCTGTTAAAGAAACCAACCAGTTGTGGGGTAAGAGATCAGGGATTTGAAACATGGTGCTGGAATATAAAGCATACAAAGACATGGTCAATATTTTGTGTGGCAATAGATTAACTGTAAAACAGTCCTAAACCCATGTTCTAACAGTGTAGGTAGCTAGACGGTCTAGCTATCATCCAGCTTACTTGGCAGAAAAGCAAGAAGAAACTAAAGAATTTGAATTAGTTGAAAGGACAACACAATGACAGCTGAAAGTCATTGTTGACAAGAACATGGTAATGGACATTAGAGGAAATCTTGTGAATTATTCATACAAGTTTGGTGTTCCAATTGTGGAAGAAAGACCAGGGCATCACTGAGGACAGCTCAGTCTCGCTGATCAATATGCAGTCAAAAGCTGTCAAAAAGCAAACATACAGACTGCTCCAAAGCATAAGGAAAAGCAAAAAAAAAAATAATATGGAAAACGCAGTGTCATTTTGAAAATTAGTGGTATGGTCCCATCAACGGGGATGCTGCGTTTGATGGCACCAGAGTAGTGCGTGGAATCACAGAGGACAGAGCGAGAGAGAAAGGAGAGAAAATAAAAATGATTATAGGCTGTGAAGGCTTTCCTTCTGAAGTGAAACTCTAAAGAAGTGTTTACAGAAAAGATGAACAGAAAAGCACTTAGCCCTGGACATTGGCAATAATGAATATTATATGGAAGAGAAAATAAGCACTTCTTATCCTATCTCGTAACAGGAGAGACATTCAATGAAAATGAAAACAACATATTTAAAACAGATTACGGCTTTTTTTCTATTAATGTGGCAGATGATTCCATAATAATAGTCTGCAAGATTTGTAGCATCTTCTTCTGAAACACTGACTGATAAGGAACTGAGTATTTCACATGTAATTCAGAACAATCAGATGCAGCAGAAAGCTCATTAAGAAAATAAAAGGGGCATTCTGGAGATATGAGGTTATCCCCCCCTTTAATTTCTTTTTATAAAAAGAGAATATAATAGTCTTCACAGAAAAGGAGAGACTGGAGTTACTAGGAAAAAGGAAGAAGATGGAGTTAAAGCCAACTCTAGGGTTAAAGTGCAAACCAAACCTATCATTCAAAATGAGAATTTCACAGACTGATGACAACTGCCATGCAACTAACCTTGAAACTCACTCTCCCTCGACTGGAGGATGATATACAGATCATTAAAACGATTGGTCTTCACGCTGTATTTTCTTTATAAACCACAGTGAAACTGCAATTATGGAAATAAAGCCTTCCTATAAATACCGTGAAACAAAGAAGGTTTTTGATGATGCATGCACCCAAAACGAGGTAGACCTCGAGTCTTGGGTAGAAACCCTGTACTCTAAACCCAGTCATTGCTCCCTACCACATGGGTAATCACAGCCATGCAGACCACAGCCTGCGCCACCCATCTTCCCTGGTACACTGAGGCAGAGCCTCATCTTGACATGCATACTGTTCTAGTTAAGCTTCAGCTTCAATTACTCCTGGAAAGGAAAGTATAATTGCATGTATATAAACCACCAGAAATGTACACCAAAATATACACTAACAACGGTGGTACCTGTAATCCCAGCTTTTGAAGTGCCTGTCATGAGGTACTATAAAAAAAAAAAAACAACACATTTTTCCACTTCGGTGGGATTATATTACACCATATATCACCACAGAACCTCAGTTAATGTACCACATACATTTTTTTTTTCCCCAGCCAGATTTCACAACATCAAGATATGAATATTTCATACCATTTAACAGGGTATAGATGAAAAATAATGTTTGGGAGCTATTCAGATAGTATGGTGATAAAGCTCATTACACAGAGTATAAACAGCTGTTCCAATGAACTATATTAATTCACACATACAACTAATCTTAAGCCTTTATGTACAAAGAAAATGAAAATAGACTTTGTATGCAAGTGTGTGTTTATATATGTGTGGAAAACTAAAATACACTTTTCCCATATGTCTGTGCCTCTGTGAATAGAGAGCTAAAAATGAAATGGGAGGAAAGAATTATTTTGCAAAATGAAACAAACAAACCGACTCCACATGCATAGGGATGCATTTAGCCTGAGGTTCCAGGAGGAGCATGGAGGCTGTGTCCTTCCCTGCCATGGGCATAGCAATGAACCCATCCTTACAGTTTCTCCTCACAGCCATAATCACATAAATATACTTGGCAAGAGCGGAGGAAATGATGGGCTGTGAAGCACTTGTGGATGACATCTCAAAGAATTCCTGTTTCAAACAGGTACAGTGATCAAAACAGACTGATGCACCATCTCTCTTCTACAAAGAGGTATAACAAGGTTTTGGGTTTTTTTTCTGTGCAGAGAAGAGAGGACAGGAAGGAACAGAGCTGCAAAGGGACATCTTTTTTTTCTCCAAATGCATATTTTCAGTTTCTCATTTCAATCACTGATCAAGTAAGTCACTTGGCTTCAATTTTTTTCTTAAGAACTTTTTTGCATTTCACCTCTGGTGACTCATAACAAAGTGTGTGGCACAAGAAGAAGGGGGCCCTGTGATTCTCATCAAAGAATGAGAGCCTACGGACCAGACATCCAACCTCAAGGCCTGAACAAAGGAAGCACACTCATTAAAAGTGTGTGTCCCATTCCAGATAGCCCTCGCTTAAGTATTCCTTCCTCATAGGAAGCCACAAAGGCCGTCTGCACCCCTAGCATTATATGATCTAATATATCAACGTTTCAATTGCCTATTTCAACCCCTAAATTAACGCAACTTTCTGTCCACCGTGAAAGTCCCCTGACACTGAGGTCTGTTAACAGACAGAGGAGACCCAGAGAAGGCCACACAAAACCCTGTCGGCTACTTAAGCCTGTTTCTCAAGGTCTACGTATATGCACCCGATCTGGGGCATGAGATGCCATTTTTAAAAGGGAACAGAAAGAGGTGACCTTCTCTTTCTTTATGAGGGACACATGGGAGACGGGAAGGGGAAGACAGTTTGAGAGAGATCTGTTGTGCATTTCCTTGAAGAAATGTGTTTATCACACCCCGCAGTAAGGGGTGATGGCAAGAGAGGGAGGGTGGCATTCTCGGGAAGACCGAAACAGCAAAATAAAGGGCTGCTGTCAGCCACCTAATGGACCAGTTGTGAATTGGGAATAATCGTTCTCCCTTCAGCGCCACTGGCCCACATTATTTTTCCAGGGGAATTTTCAAGTTCTTTGACTATTGGGGCACTTCTCATTACCAAATGAAAAACTGGGACACTTCTCAATTTCACGAGACATCCACCTATGACTGAGAACCAGGAAGAAGATGGAGGAAAGGAGAAAAGTATTTGCAAAAGCTAACCTTGGTGTAACGAAGCTATTCCCTCGGAACTCTCTTTACAGCCGAGAGAGGCTCTTTCAGTTCAATGGCAGAGGTTTTCTCACCATTAGACTCACCCCTCTCCCTGAGCTTCTGCATGAGCCCTTACAGCGAAAGGACTCAGGTTGATGACATAGTCTGCCAGGAAGAAGATACCAAGTCTTAGTATTCCCTACAGGCATGCAGAAGCCTATGGGATCCAAACCTATGCTGTGTGTTGACCCCTCTCTACTTTTTCTGCTGTTACGAGTACCACCCACAGCTCCTCTGAGGGAACACTGGCATTCACAAGACCCTTCAACTGCCTCTTCATCTAAATTCAGAAACCTGTAAAACTCCATCAATGCTTCTCCCTAGCAAAGGCGGTGCAAAATAAAGGCAATCAGAATGAAACATTTCCAAATACAAGGCTGATCGACCTCATCAAATTTGCAATTGTCCTGTAACTCGCTATTCTGAGGTAAGGAGGAGAAGGCAAGAAGCGTGCTGCATGCTCGGTTTTTATGGTATATGTGCACACACACTGTTCCTTTAGCCAAGTTATCCTTTAAAGATCATTTTTTGATGCATTATGCAAGTGATACATAGTAAATTTTTGATGTGTATTTCTGGCATTATACTTTTCTAAATGGCTAACGCTGTATGTGATAAAGAACAAAGTTCAGAAGTGCTAGGAAAAAAAAATAATCGAAAAACTGTAACTAGAGCAGAAGAAAATGAGGAACAGCCTAATGAGAGAAGAATACTGAGCAATGCAGATACAGTCTATACAGGAGCAGCATCTGTAACCAACCAGATGAAAGGGTCTTAATCCTCTCCCTTTTAAATCAATGGGCATCTCTCCAATTAGGATAAAAAGGATACAGTCTTTATGAGACAGAGTGGGCTTATCCCTGAGGACTTGAAAATAAGGAATCTTCAAGTGAAACCAAGTTGTAGGTAAGTTAGCGAGAAAGGCATTTTTACACAGCTTTTTATTATACAAAAAGCCCAGAATCTGCAATTGCACGAGAGATTTCACAGCTGTGTCTGCGGCATGAAGTACCTCCAAAAGCAATAGGTAAGCAACTGAAAAGGAGCCAGAGGCCCAGCAATTTTAAAGGCAGAAGACACATTTCAGCTGCGTAATTAAGGAGCAATACCAGTCAACAAGCTAAAACCAATTAGTATTACACCTGGACACCTGTGTCAGAAGAGCATGAGCCTCTCTTCCCCACCTGCCATGAGCACACTGTCACTGAAGACAAATTCTCTTGTTTCTTGGAGCTTTACACCTTTTTCCATGCCCTTGCTCTTTCCCCCAGCCCCTTCTTTTAAGAAATGTCGCAGCTTATTTTCCCCCTCAGGAAAATTTTCGATCCTCGCTTTATTTTACAAAATAATGGAAAAAGGTAACTCAAAATGGAGGCAGCTTAAACACAGTCAAAATGTGGCAGTTTATTTTCTTAATGGACATGTCTGTCTTATGGGTTAACAAACCCTTTTCCCAACAATACTAAGGTTAAGTTGCACCCCCTCCTTTTTTTTCTTTTTTTTTTTTTTCCTTTTTTGGGAAGTTAGAAGAAAATGCTTGATGATAGTCATGAGGAGCAGCCAAGAAAAGAAAATCTCTGACTCTGGTCTCAGCCAAATTATAGACTTGCTCGAGGAAAACATATAAAAAGCAGAACATCTCTGAAGTGACCTCAGGTTTTTCCAGCGTATAAAGTATTATTTTGCTCATGCCACTTTTAACCCAGTAATGCATGTTTTATGTAAAGTTTTAATTAAAATACTCCTTTATTCTGCCTTTTGACTTCGCAATTTCTTAAAAAAATATTTTGACTGATAAAAACGCTTTTTAAAAAAATACTAACTTATCTAATTGAAAATAAACTGAAGGACAAGTTTCCCCGCTCTCTGAATGTCATTAGAGAAACTGGAGTCAATTCTCTGTGCTAGCATAATAATAGACCCTTGCGTTTTTAGATTCTCTGAGAAAATTAGCCTTATGGTTAGGCACATTTCCTCAGCCGCAGAAGGTAATTCAAAGTAGTTTAAGAATGGTGAATGAAGATGAGCTAGAGTCTTCTTATATATTCATGAAACTGTATAAGTTTAATGACAGAGAGGCACTTATATTGCTACTGGAGCTTGAAGTGTCCATTCTAGCTCATGTATTTTTTGGTGGCTGATGTGCTATTTTAGAGTATAGCCTGCATTCAAAAGTTAAGAAGAATTATGTTACTGGAGCCTTAAGTAAATTAAACACACCATACTCCTAGCTTAAAATAGTGTACCATCTAAATCTAATTAGTACTACTAGTAATTTTCAAAATTGAATTTAATTTTCAATATGTACATGACCTGTTTGTAAAATTCATTTAACATGAACACCACAAACAGAAAAATATTTTTGCAGTCAGGTTCCCATTCCCATACAGAAAGGTGGAGATGAACCAGAATTTGAAGACTGCAATACTGCTTAAAGAGCAACTAAAACTGCTTTAGAAATCACGATTTCTTAATGATAATTTTAAAGTATTTTTAACAGTGAATAGTTTTCTCCCAAAATGTATCTAACTGCTGTCATACTATGAGGCCATATTTTGATGATCGATATAAAGAGATGGCCTAAACACTGGTAGTCGTTTTTTTTTTCCCCCAAAAAACATTCTTTAGACTAGAGTATATGAATAATAGAGCTTCACAAACCTCGCTCCAATTGTAGTTAGAGAACAGCGTTCCCATTCTTACAAATACCACGGGCGCTTCAGTGAAGATTTATTCCTACATGGATGGTGAATTCACCGGGTAAGTCAGCAGCTCCTCTACACAACACGGAATGCCACGATGCTGCGGAAACTCAGCACCTCGGCCAGGGAGTCCTAGCAAAAGGGATGCAGCCTCTCTTACCGTACTTATGGACTTTGATATAACAACCACTTTTAAAAGGTAAGTTTTAAGCATACAAGCTCAGAACAGGTCATCACAAGTTCCTTCCCAAACATCTTTTTGGTTCGTACCAGCTCAGACCCAGCCGTGTCTGGAAGTTTCCTCCGGCAGCTGTTCCACTTGATGGGCGAAGGTGGTGGGTACACACAGCCCTGCCCGACACAAACTCATACCTGGGTACCGACTGGCATGAAGGGAGCCAACCCCAGAAGCTGACAACAGTTCTGTGTTCAGGCACACCACGAAGACCAAGGCCCCGATGCCCAGCACCGCATGGCTACGAACACCCTCACTCATGACATGCTTTGAAGTCCAATGGTACAGGTTGCTACTTATAGGGCCAACAAAAAACAGGTTTCTCCCAACATAACATTTTCACTTTTCTGAGTCAAGAGCACTTGTGATTGAAACTGGCAGTTTCCGAAGACCAAAGCAGCTCACTATCTATTTTACCTGAGAGGCAGCCAAGCCCTGGCCTGAAGGTGGCCCAGAGGTACCTATGTTAGGTGGCTCCTGACAGCAGAGGTTGGTGAAACAGTCATAACCGGACCTGACTGCAAGAAAGCTAAGGCAAGGCTGTTCCAGTCATGCTCTTAAGTAACTTAAGAACTGAGCAAAATAGTGAAGAACGTCATAGAACCTCCACTTCTTGAAGTGTTTCAGTCAAAACTGCAATTTGAAGCACAACACAGAGCTCCAGTATTAATTATAGTCGCATGAGTCACTTCATTACTGTGCATGGTCTACAGTGAGCTGTTACTGCTGAGGAAAGGCGGCCCAGCATCACTGCGGATCATTCAGCTCTACAGCAATTGAGAACATGGACCCAAAACAACCCCCCAAACCTCTTACGTCACTGTGTAACTCCTGGCATACCCTCATTTTCAATACTACACAGTATTTTGACTTGTTTTCCACTATAAAGAATACAGTAAAATAAGCAAAGGGCACGAGGACTGATCAGGGCTATAGAGCAGTCCCACACAAGGAGAGATTACAGGTGAATTTTAACTGCTGGAAAAGAAACAGCAGAGAATATACAGGTTTCTGTCTATAAGAATCACACACAAGATGGCGAGTAGGAAACAACTACACACCCTTATTCAGAAAACACATTGGAAAGCGGCAAATGAAAGTGATCAGGCAGAAGCTATAGAAGAAACATACATTGTGCCTCTGGCTCAGGAAGTGCTTAAGCAACAGTCTGCTAAAAACTGGGAACACACTCAGTATTCCTGCCGGCTGTCAGTACCGGCTCTGGGCTGGAGATGCTGTTGGAGTACCACTGCACAGCCGCTCTGCTGAGCACGCACATCCCTTAACATGCGCATATTGGAACTGCTGCTCCTTGTCTCACTGCTTTTAGCTAACGTGAACCTGTTCAGAGTAGTAACGGTAAAAATACCAGCAATTTTCAGTAGGTCATTCTATTAAATATCTATTAATATTTCTGGAAATGAAAAAAAAAACCCACTCCTAAGAAACTGTAAATGCAGCTAAGAGCCCAGCTCAAATCCTAATCTCACCCTCTCCCTTTTTTCACCAAAGAGCACAATATTTTTATCAGCTAGCATGAAATAACACAAAAAATTGGAGAAGTTTAAGCTGGCATATGCTGATGTGCATGTCGGAGACGAACTGCTTTATTCTGTAATAAATGTTTTATGTTTTCACATTTATTGTTTTAATATATCTCCATTTAATAAATATGTAATTGACAAGCTTTTTAACTTGGACAGAATATCTCAAAAGTTATGGGTTAATGAAATTTACGCTATTAAACCCACAACATAGTAAGGGGAATATTACTCTAGATAATTTAAGTTTGTACAATTAAACCATTATAAAGTACAGATCATTTTGATAGCTCTATGAAAATTATTGAAAGAAGTGTAACAATTATCAGAATTCTTTTTAGAAAGCATTCTTTCAAATTAAGTTTAACACACACTGCCAAAACGCACAAATCATTTTGAAAGTGAAAAGTGTGTTGGAGAAAACCCACCAGTTTAAACAACATATATCTCATGATGCCACTAAAGCCTTTTTAGCTGTATGGTGTAACGAGATAGAAACCTTATTTTTTTTTCCTCTCTGCAGTATGAATTTATCTTCCATGCAAGTGTTTTTGACTGAAAATGTTTTATTACATGAAAGTTTGCAGAAATAAATTCTGTTACATACAGAAAAAAGAATTTAAAAATGAGACATTTTTCTTAGAAAAATGTTGTGACAAGATTTAGGCAAAACTGATCTATTTCCTTAGGAATGGTTCTATTTTCTGTTGTAAAACAGCTCAAATGTATTTTCTATGCTTTATACAAGATGAAATACGATTTACACATGAAATGTGTAAGCTTTGATGTGCCCAGCAATTGCGTCATTTCCCAGAGTATAAAAATGTAGCCTTATGGCACCAAAAATTGCATAATATACAACTATCACCTCTTTCCTACTGACCATGTCCACACTATTTCCTATTTCATGCTGAGTTTCAAAATTTTCCTTATTTACTAATGAGATTTACAGTCTTAACCAGATGATTGATTCATTACTCATACAATGAATGTTGAGCTGAGTTGCTTCAAATTGCTCCAGATAGAACAATTTTATATTATAAATTACTGCAGCAGCTGCTATTTTTTTGGTAAGCTTTCTTTCCAATAAACTTGAGCACTTCAAGCCATGTAGTTCAAATAGTCTAAGAAGATTTGAAACACCTCTTATTTCATTTTCTTGGGGTTTTTTTATATGCTGGGAAAGATGTTCCTTAAACACTTCCTTTGTAGAGCTAGTTTGTGACTTAAAAATCAAATTTACAGTTGGAAAAAAAAAAAACCAAAACAACAAAAAAACCCAAACCAAACCACCAAACCAACTGTTTTCCTGTCTCCAAGATCACAAGTGTAACTAGCTCAGGATGTTACAATATTAAAAAACATTGTGAAAAGTAACAGAACAAGTTGACACACTTTCAAATGTGACACTTAAAAAAGCAATATTGCTTTTCCAATTTTTAACTCTTGAAGAAAAAAAAAAAAGAATCAACTGAAGTGTTTCCTGAAAATTTTGGTCAAACTTGCTTCATATTTGTGAAGTTGAAAGAATATATAGCTACAGAATGCCTGAAGTGTTCATGCTGATGTTTGAACATTTTTGTAAAGCCTTCTCATGTAACATTCACATTGTAATCTGAAATTTTTACATTTATCACCCTAGCCTCAGTATCTGACTTCCAATTAACAAGCAAAGTTAAAGCCCAATGTTTTTTAGACTATAAAGTTAAAATTACAAATACTTGAAACTAAGCGACAAAACCACTCATTTCACTGAGATCTTAACAGTTTTATTCACAAAATAAACAGCTTTGCCTTTCCAAAGGAAGAATTCAACAGAAAGACTCAATGCAATAGTAATAAAAAAGTGGTACTGAAAATTTGAAAAAGTCTGATAAAATTTACAAATGCAAACTATCACTTTGTACAAAATCTTTTTTAAAGAAAGTTCAGTAATAGATTTTAAAGTACAGTTTTAACAGCTCAGAAATGCACAGTTGTTTCAAACTATGGTTAGGTATTATTTTCGTCTGTATGGGGAATTCTCCCTTCGTCTGTCCTCATTCTTTCTGGATTCTCTGTACTGGTCAGAATAACGGTTGTACTTCTCTCGGTGTTTCTCTGAACCATTTCTGTATCGGTCTTCTTGTTCCTCCTCTCTTGGACTTGAATTATTATGGGCTCTCTCTCTAGATTTTGATCTTTCTCTTTTTCTACCGCGATGTCCATTATCTTTGCTCCAGTGTCTGTAATTTTCATCATCAGACAAAGAAACTCTTCTCTCTGCTTTCTTCGGTTTTGAATTACTGTGTTTATTTTCTAGATCCTGACTTCTTTCATGATTCCTATCCTTTCCACTGTGGTAACCGTCTCTGCCATTGGACTCATCTCTGTGATGATATTTTGATATGTCATCTCTCCTGTGTGACTCTCTCAAATTTCGGTGATCTCTTTCTGATTTGCTCTCAGTATCACTTCTTTCTTCTTGCTGCCTCCTTCCCATTTTCTTTTCAAGTGATTTCCTTTTCCTTTCTTGTTTTTTCCTGGAAACTTTATCAGAGTCTCTATTTTTCTTTTGCAATCGCTTTCTTTTGGCTTTAGGAACATCTGAAATTATAATAAATTATGGGAATAAAGTTGCATTTTAATTTATTATGCTTAACTTGTTAAACTACATAGAAAGTTCTGGATTTATTTTTTGTCAGAACGCTTTTGTGGGCGATTTTATTGCCCCCCCC
>VZSZ01010609.1:367931-415625 GCA_013398815.1 Ibidorhyncha struthersii
CCCGAGGGTCTCATGGAACAGGGGAAAATTCACTTATTCTTTAATTGAGCAGGTTCTGATTATTTTTAAAATGTCTGTCTGCATTACAGGCTTTTTAGTTTACATAAATTCTCCATAAGTGTGAACTACTAAGTCCAAGACTACTCTCCATTTTTCCTCTAAGCTTCAATATTTCTCAGTAACTCCACTGTTATTAACACAAGAAGCACGTGTTAACAAAAAGCAAGGTCACAACACATCACCCCAAAACCTTAAGAGCATACAAATCAGAAATTATGAAATAGCCTTCTACATTTCATCCCATTTACAATGCCTTAACCCAAAAGAAACTTCTTCCTCAAGTTACAAAAAACCCCAACAAATCCACACTTGAATGCAAAAAATGTTAGAGTAACTCACTAAATGGAATCTGACATAAGATCTGTAAGCCTGTTGATCCAAGAATCTTTTGGTTATGTAAGATACACTTTCATATTTTAAAAGATTTGAAATTCTATGCACTGACAAAACTCCAACAACCTTGCTTCTCCCTCCCTCCCCCCCAGTCAACTGCTTAAAAGGGAATGACTCAAATCTGTACAAATGTGGCTGCCACTGACGAGTGGCCATCAGAAGGGCTTTTATCCTTAAGCTATCTGCTGCAAGGGATGCCTGACTTTGGAGAACCTCTACCCATCATCATCCTCTTGTTGACTTTTTTTTTTTTTGAAAGATCACCTTTCCCAGACCATCCACTCTCTTAAAATCATTTACTTTTCCAATTACTTCCTGGAAAAGCTTATCAGTAAATGGAGATTAAAAACAGCAGATGGGGAAAAAAAAAAATCTCCAACACTACCCTATGAGGAAAGAGGCAAGCTGAAATGGCCCTCTGGCTCATTCTCAGAACAGTGACAGCTTTGTCAACAATTTAAGATTAAAACTTGTATATTTCTAAATACAAAATAGTGCTCATCTCAGTGGAAGAGGCCTTACTCTTCCTGGTTGCTCTTTATAAGGAACCTCTAGATTTCACTCAACACTGTTTATCGGTAAACACTAAAGTCACAGCCATTTAGAATAACCATTAATTCACCTTATTTTATGAACTATGGCATCATATCAGCTGTTTCTAATCACTTTTTGAAACTAACAGAGCCATAAATTGATTTAATAGATAATATATATATTATCTGAGTTTCTACAGCAGCTAGCTAATCTCATGTCTGAACTAAGGCTTCCTTGCGTTCTGATAAAATGTGATTATGGATCACTTCAGATGGATTTTAACACATTAAGGTTTTAAAACAGTATCTTCCCTATTATTTTACATCCACCAGAATGCAGAAAAAGACCTGAGAAAGTAAACACAAAGGAACAAGCTGCTTTGATAAAAGTCAAATTTTGTCCTCTGCTGGTCCTGTTTCAGTTGGAATGACCAGTCCAGAGCAGTGCTGAGCTAGCTGGTGAAGTTACATCAACTGTCAGTAAGACAGTAATCTCTAGTTTAGCTTTACACTCGATCTCTAATTGACAGTTCTTCTATTTTCTCTTACCTATTGCAGTGTTGAAACACTGAAATAGTGTAGCACATTCCTCTGAAAAACGTTTCAATTCTAAAGAGTTATTTTAAAGATTTAAAAAGCTGCAAACACAAGAAGACTTGGAGATATAGCCAGTAGTCAACCTCAACCAAGTTTACTATTAAAGAATATAGTTATCTCCAATTAGTGTTCTTACCACTGTATTTAAGTACTCAAGAACCAGGGGAAAAAAAAAAAAAAGTGAAACCAGGCTGCAAAGATATCAAGATGCAAGTTTTAATGAATGTGTTCCTGAACGGAAAAAGGACAAGTAGTAAAAAGGAAGGCCCTAAACTTAGAAAAATAAAGTGTTCATACTAGCAGACTGCAGACTCGGTTGGTTTGTCACTAAGGACTTACCTCTCTGGTTCATATCAAGCAGCTCAGCAGAGCTGCAGCTGTCTATGCAGGAGCCATCTGGCTCTTTGCTAAACGCCTCCTCTGACCCTGTTTAACTGTGCCCTCCTCTAGTGCTTTGTCGTCATTAATGCGATTAATGTGATGACACACAGATCAGACTTTGTACAGTAAGATTGCAATGGAGAACAAAAATACAGTTCCAGAGCACGAGCAGTTCACACTGCTTTTATTTTATTAATCAACATTTTCATTTCAAAGGCACGTAATAAATCAAATTAACTTTGAATCAGCAAGCTTCTGTACTATAGAAAGTCATGCTGTGTTATCACCTGCTCACATTATATACTGTGGGGGAGACTGCACACAGTAACTCATACTAGCAGGTATTTTATAGATTAAGCAATGTTTATGACACTTCACGTCAAATAGAAGGTTCTGCATCAGCAGGATGGTATAAGATGCTAAACACTAATTACAATGCATAAAACTATAAAATACTAAGTTGTCAGCAAAAGATAATTCTTCCTTGGAGATTTCTCTACAGACAAGAATATCCACTATATCACCACACAAACTCTTCCTGAGGAAGAGGAATTAGAAATGGAAGCTCGAAGGAGAACAATTCAGCTAGAACCGAACAATGTCATTTCTGACCCATGAAGGGGCACATATTTACAGGGAAGGACACAAGTAGTATCAAGCTCACTCAGTCAAGCCACGCAAAAAAGAGCTGTAGATATTAGTCTCTACAGTTCACCAGTAAGCATCCCACAGACATATTAATAGGGAATGACCCTAATCCCTCTGTTCTATACTAAACTGAAGTGATAGTACTGTGCAACAGGTATCAACCGTGTAAAAAAGTCATCTACAAAACAACGTTCCTCAGATATATAAGTCTCTAAACACGGAACTCAGTTTTTCTAAATTCTAAAATAAGTTTCCATGAACAATATTTAATATTTTACAAGTTTAAAAAAATCAATTAGTTTTTAAAGCAGAGAAGCTAACACTGTTCATTGCTAGTTTTTCCTCAAAACAAGTATACATAGAAATAAATAGGTGTACAGAAAAGAGAAGCAAATAGTTATAGTTAGTGTTTCAGTACCTGAGTCGCTGCTGTTGCCACTGCTGGATGAGGAGTCACTGCTGCTGGATGACTCTGAGCTACTACTGCTGCTGTCAGAATCAGAATCTGAGGAAGAGTCTGTCTCTGAAGATGAAGAGGAATCTGATGACTCAACATCTTGTTTCTGTGTCATTATCATCTTTGGCGCATTTTTAAGATGCTCCCGTAATTCATCCCTAATTGAAAAAAAAAATTTTTTTTTGTAAGCTTTATTTATTTTTGGCAGAGGGGAGGGGAAGGAAGGAAAATAAATATAAAATCAGAAATGTGTTCCTCACGTTAGTCCTCCAAGCCCAATAGAAGTGAAGAAATTGATGGCAAAGCGAGTGTTTCTTGGGTTATCCCGAGGCAACAATCCCTCAAAGAAAGGCTGTAATGTTCTGATGAAAACAAACATCTAAATTAAACACCATACCAGCTTAGCACTAATTTGCATTGCCATTAATAAACTGAAAAGAAACAGCAAAGTTTTTCTCTTCACGCATTTTTCTATACTTTCATTGTTTATGCCTGTGATATATCTGATCAAAACGCTATTTAAAAATTTGCTCTTTTATGAAAGCATAAGCTTCCTCACACACAGGAGAATTACATACATACTGTCACATTACGACAACAGAAAGCCTGATTCTGCGAGGCCCTGAAGAGACTTGTGAAATTGCAGTAGCCTGTGACAGCAAAGGATAATACTTGTTGACCAGGAAGTTCACAGATCTAGGTACTTATACTGAAATCCCATCAAACAGGGCCCTAAGTATATTTTCAAGTTTAAGTTTACCTCAGCATCTACTAAATTCTTCATCATACACAGAAGAAATCCCAACTTACAGGAAATAGTTCAAGCAACTGAAAGGAACACTGCCAGAATGCAACACATTAAATCACACACAGGCTTAAAAGAATGTGTTGTTTACACTATACTTAAGAATAAGCAACTAATCCTAGAAAAATCAGAGAGAAGCACATAACTACTAATTCCAATTTTTGACAGAAAAAGAAGCCACAGTAACATTTATTACAGGGCTATAGAGCTGACAATACATAAAAATACACGTGTGCTTGGAAAATTCCTATATAAGCCGAACTATTGGGGGGGGGGAGTGGCACATACATCTTGCAAATAGTCATGCACATGCTTGAACCCAAATTGATGGTAACATACTCAGCTTAATGGGACTCTTTGCAATGACTAAATCTATACATTAACTTATTCTTGAATTACTGCAGCTACAAAACTACAGTCTTAGTTGAACTTGAAAACAGAGTTCTTAGCTATGCTTTTTCAGATAAAGAAACTAATTAAATTTACAGTTTTGGAAATAAAATTTCAACTTACTCATCTTTTAATCTTGCGTTTAGATTAGGAAGTCCCATATATTCACTGAGTTCCTGGAAGAATATTTTGACAAAAATTCTACTGGAGGATGTGGTAGTTTCTTCACTCAGTATTATACACTCGAGGACCTGAAAATATTTAGAAAAATAGGTAGGAAAAAAATCTTTTAAGTTTAAACATACATTATTTTATTTATCTTAAAAACCCTTGTCTTCCTGAAATAACTAACAAAGACTGATTTTTTTTAACTTGCCCCTCGACAACACAAACCCCGTAATTCTTAGTCAAGACTTTCCTCCTCAAAAATTCTTTTCTACCACCCGAGAGCAGCTTCTGATCATATTTATACTAGTATTTCTTTAAGGATTTATTTTATCCAGGAAAGCTTCACAAGAGAACATCAGGTGTGTGAACTTCTGCGAAGTTAAAGACTTGGGACTTAAGTTCTAAAGAAGTGAAAAATTTGGACTGACTTGTGTCTGCCTGAAGAATGACAGTTTGACAAGGCTGTGAAACAAGAATAAAACCGTAGTAAAATAAAAGTTACCTTGATATAATAATATAAAATTAAAAATGAAGAAATAAGTATATCAGAATGCAAGATTGCCCATATTTATTTGGCACTTAAATAATAAAATGGCAGTATTTGAGTTTCTTATAATTATATAAAATTTTCAATTTAATACATAAAGGTATTTGTAAAAGGTTTCTTTAGGCTTGTTGTTTAGAGACTGTTCTGGTATTTACATTGGTGATTAAAAGTTCAAAATTCTAAAAGAAAAAAAATGTAAATTTTAATCAACCAATTCCAGGTGAGCTCCACAAAATAACAGCTGAAATCAACTACTTAAGAATGAGGGAGGGAGGATGACGATGCACAGGTGGCAGAAAGAGGAGATGGAGCAACACAGAATTGTTCAACAGTGTCTGAGGAGATACTTAAAATTATCCAGTCTGCTACAAATACAAGTACTTCCAAATTGTAGAATAAATACTACAACTAACATATCATATATTATTTCTGAATATGGAATACTAATCACTGAAAACGAAATCTGTGACAATAGCCTTTTTTACTTACACTCCAGGGAATTGAATCGGTGTACAGTAGATGAGCAAACATCTTGGCAACATTCCTCAGTTTGTTCGTTTCCAAACGATGAATGGTATCATATTGTTCTTTGAAGATAGCTTCAAAGGATTCCATATATTCTTTCTTTAACATGCAGAAACGCTGAGACAAAATTGTACAATTTAAATAACCAGATTAAATAAGATATTAAGACATGCAAATAACCTACATGTAAGAGACCTAATGGTGCAAATATTTACTGCAAGATTTTCCTTTTAAATAACACTCGGAGAAGAAAATACCTTCAAATGGATGTATTTTATTGCTTTCAGCAGTTTGTCAGACCAAGAAACTCATCGGCATTGCAAATTAGTAATTATCAATTCTGAACTACAGCAAGTTATCCAGCAATTTTTTACTTCTGTACATCCAGTACTTTCACCTCATGTAACCCCATCAAATGTAACTTGTTTTTCATGACATCACTGAATGACTATTTAAAATTAGAGAGGCAGCAGGGAACACAGAAGTAAGACATTTTGGACATAAACATTCCAAAGGACATGAAAATTAACACTTAAATTCTACTGAACACACAGGTTTACATAGTCAGTACTTTGTAACTGACTATGAGAAGTATTTCCTCAAATACTGGATAAAACATAAAAATGGAAAAAAACACTCCCTTTCAGCATAATTTTCTCCCTTGAGAAGACAAGTATTTTATCTTAACTAGTCAGATCTGTCAATATCATAGATAGGGAAAACTTAACTAAGAAATAACAGCAACTAAATTAGCAATTAGTCACACAAACACAAAGAGCTAGATGTTTACAGAAAAACAAACAAAAAAAACTGTCCTGAGGTTATGGGCAGGTAGTTATTCAGTCTTGTATTCTAAATAAAATCTACTAAAAAGCTTTGAATAAAGTGATAAAAGACAGGAGTCACCAAAATTAATCTTCAGCACTGTAAAAAGGATATTTTCCTGGTAACTCATAAAACTTTTACCTTTTTAGTACCATTCCTTTGCCACTGTTTTATTGTTCTACCGTAATGAGAAAAGAGGGAGGCAAAAATAGCAACAATATAAACAGAAAATAAGTTCTCTCATTCTGCATTCACTATGCTTATTACAACCAAAACGTTAATCCAATCAACTAATATAACCAATCAACTAATATAACCATTTTCAGAATGATAAAAAGACTATTAGTTTTATTTATCTATTACAATTTAAGGTTGACATACAAAAGAATAAACCAATGAAATCAATGATCTACCTTAAAGCGTGAAATCTGAAAACAGAACTCACCCCTGCCAGCAACCCAAAGAATTTCTCGTATGTTCTTTGCTGAGCGCAGCAGTCAAGTATCATATTGCAGAGCTCTTTCTAGTTAAGGAAAATAAAATTTTCTAGGTAAATTCACTGTAACAGCAAAACAACATCATTACTAAGTACAAAAATATTGAGAAAAGCCTTACATAGATGCGAGCTTTGAAACAGTATCATTTACATTAAACTTTATGGGCAACATTAGTAGTTTTCTGGATTTCTCATGTTTCAGAAATTCTGGGGCATGAATATGAACTTTAGCTGTTCAAATTTGTTCTGCTGCTTAAGCTAAAGCTTATGAGTTAACATACTGTGCACCTCACCCAAAAACATCATACCTAATTTGCAAATTGACTTTACCACAGTGCAAAAAAGGAGGTATAAGATAAAAAACAAAGATTTTGAGTCTGTTTTGGTTTTTTTTTTGTGATTTTGGTTGTCTTTGTTTGTCTTTCAGTTTACTTTTCGGTTTTGTTTTTTTGTTTTGTTTTTTTTTTTTTTTTTTTTATNTTTTTTTTTTTTTAATAGCACCAATCCCTGCATTTATAGAAAATGAAGATTCTTTGCAGCTTCCAAAATGGCACATAGACAAGCCATTTGGAAACTCAGTTACAATGTGTATCCTTAGCAGTGTATTTCCAGAATCAGAAATATCTGTAGATTTTGGAATATACTAGTATCTTTAATTCTTCAGCTGTAATTTTCACCACAAGCTCTGCTTACCACATGCAAGCCGAACAGTGTTTCGCAGCAATTGCTGAGAGGCCTGAGGGTGATGTTCAGAAAGACTAAACTCAGCCTTGGGAGGTTGCTCTGCCTAGACTTTCTATAACCAAGAGAATGCAAAGAACTTTTCTAAAGAAGCTGTTTTAGGCTCATGTTGTGAATCACCCTCTATAAGAGCATGTCCCACTCTCAACTAGGAAGGAGCAGAAGCAGCCTAGCTCCATTAGTCTCCCAAAACTTTTCTGCATCCCCTATCACCGAGAGCCTGCCTTCCATTTTTATCTGTCTCCATGGTGGACATGGACCTAAGCACCAGCCACAGCAGTCCCGCAGAATATGCTCTTCTTCCACTGATACCAACCATCTAGAACAGTTAAACCCAGTCTCCCTGGAAGCAGGTTGTCTGGCTCCCTTTCTCCTTGTTCCCCAGTACCATCACCCCAAGATCATTACCAAATCATTCTCTGGCAGCAACCACCTCCTATTCTTTCACACACACCAAACCAAGAACCAGAAGGAAACACACATAGGTAGATTCTGCTTTGTACCTCACCTCTAGGACCAGAGACCTTCACCAGCTGAGAGCAGTGATCCAGACAAGTAATCATACACAAGTTTAAAAACAAACTTATTCCTCTGACCTACTGTGTCGATTACAGATTGTAATACAGTTATGAACTGGTTTAGGGCACATTTTGAAACATTAAGACAAATGAAGTGAACACTTTTATATAAGAGCCATGAAATATGCAGCACTTAAACAGCACTGCAGTTTTTCCCATTAACTTTTTTTTAATTATTATTTTCTTGTAAGACCAACTCAAGAGCATAAACCAATTTATGACATTCCCAAATAGGTTTTCAGCTGCCAGTCATTTATCTCTCATAATTAATTTCTCTTTAAACTAATAACACTCCCATTAAAATAAATTGGCTCATTTCAAGCATTTTGTCCTCTTTATGTCTTATACCAGTTTACTGTAACACATGCCAGATTTTATATTCTCCCACTTAAGCCACACTTCCAAGCACGTATTCCAAAAAGCAACATTTTGCTTATTACAAAAAACTCAAAACAAATAAAAAGCAAACCATGCTGAACAAGAAAAAAATACCCCCTCCAACTATCAAGGCAGTAACATATAAGACAACCTTACAGATGTGTTTAAAGCCATTCTTTTCAACACTGTCACACTGTGTTAGTGTGATGTATTAAAATGCATATTAACTTTTTATATTATCCTGTTTTACAGTAATGCTGCAGTTAATCAGTTTTTAAACAATAAAAAGGGTAAAGTGCTGATGCCACTGCTAATAAAGTCAGCAAGACTTGAAAAACAAATTACTTCTCTTCCTCATCTTAAATGCAATTACAACACTGGTATCCCCTGTGGTTTACAGTAATTAAATATTTTAACATTTTAATTAAATATTACAATGATTTCTAGGAGGGTATCTTGAATAATCCCACACACGAAAATAGATTTGCCCACAAAGACATTCTTGCTAGTGTTATCAAAACAACTCGAGGTTAGGTCTAGAGTAACTGCCTTCCAGATTAAAAATTAACAAACTTTAAAATGATTTAATTATTTTTTGAGAGATGCGGCAAGTTCACATAGCAATTCTAGCTTCATTTATAGCTTTAAAGGTTAGTTAACTCATTTCTATGCTCCCAACGATAATACATCTGGTGATGCTTATGGGAGGAAGAGCCTGTGCTTTTTACTCCACCACTTACTTTAAAGACTGCAGTGAATTTGTTCCCAAGTCTTACAGGCAATTTATATACTATGTTCTTTAACAGTTTTCATACCATGCTCAACAAAGTGACTATTCAGCTTGGTGAAGAATGTATGTATAGCTATCCAATTGTGAAGTTAAATGCTTTGAAAATATCTGACATCCCATACAGATGGTGAACCATCTTTTGTAAATATCTTTAATTCATCATTTATCATGGGAAAAAAGGGCACTTCCCAAAACTCCTAAGACAGTAGATCAGGAGAAAGGTCCTTCTAAAAACACTGCTTTTCTTCCAGTTCTCCCCAAACATTTCCTACTAGCTCTTACCCAAACAGGATAACGGTTTAGACAGACCGTGGCTCAAGCTAACGTGGCAAGTACCATGACACATTTAAAGATGCTAAAGGGTAAACTAGGAAAAGACAGAAAAGACTCAATTTCCCCCCCCAGCTTTACCATTTTAAAAAACAAGTACAACCTGCCCACTCTATATTCTCTCAGCTTCACACAAAGGCTATGTTCACTGCAAATAGAAGAGCTAAAGCAACTCAGCTTTCTCACTCCCTTCTGATCATGGGTTCCTTTTCACAGTTACTACACTTTTTTCCATTTTTACTTCCCTATTTTTTGCTATTTATTTTCTTTAACATTTGCATTCAGCTAAGACTGCCATTTCAGAGCTGCCCCACAGGCTGCCTCCAAGAGGAGGTCTCACCCTCCCCTCCCTAGCTGGAAGCGATGTAATTTCCACCTCCCGTCCCTGCCAGCCACACAGCTCTCTTCCATCCACTGCACGCACAAGCTGGAGCAATCATGAGACATCCCCCACCCTGTAAGCTAATGTAGCTTCTTAAAATATAAAACCGTAAATCCCAGTGCTTGGTTTCTGCAATCACACAAGGAGCTAAAGGAATTGATTTGCTAGAAGCAAACCTAGTAAAGGACATAGGTTTAAATCAAGGTGAAATTGGAATTATGTGAAATTAGTGCCGTGCATTTTATACATTTGCGCTGCTTTTACAGGTGTTACATTTTTTCCTTTTTCCTCTCAGCTGAAGTGTTATTTTACTTCCACTTATTACCTTTAAGCTCTCTCTACTGCAGCATATTTTAATGTGTGTAACCATCACGTGCCCTATTTTTTTCCAGAATTTCTCCTCTTTCTCTGCTTCATTTGTTGAATTACCACTTAGAGCCAATGCTGGCAAAGCTGTGGAAGGTGTTTCAGTAGCAGGTGGTCTCTTGGCAAACCACGTGCAGTGCTTTCAACAGCTACTATAGTGTCTCCAGGTCTGTCCTGTGTTTGGTCAGCTAATGGTCTTTCTCAACTTTTATTGTCCCTTTATTTACCGTTTTTTATCTCAGCTTGTTTTAAGTTTGGAGCAATATAGGCTTAAAGCTGAATATGGTTATAAAAAAATCTTGCACAAATCAGACCTGTTAACATGTTACACAGAAATCATTAACTGGATATAAGGACAGATGTATTTTTTAATCATCCTGATACCAGTCTGCAACACACACACACAAGTCTGGTGAAATAATATGTTAAAGCCCCACAGTATCTGCTTCTGTCCACCTGAAGGCTACAAATGCAAAATTTAGTTTGAAGTGATGCCACTGAGCAATTCCATCTCCTTAGGTTAAATGCATACATACATGTTTGGAAGATCAAAGTCTAGTCAAGAATTCTAGCTAATGACTGTTAGCACTAACACACAAATACAGCATAATTCTGTATGCCTTCTACCTTCATTTTGTAGACATCAACATATACCACAACATGCACGGAAAGGACAATGAGCTTCCCAGTTATGTAATGAAACTGGCTATTTTTACCTCATTAGTATCTTTAATGTCATATATGCAATTATAGAAAACTTTTGCTTATTGAAAATATTCTAGCATAAATATCACCTGCCACATTTATAAAGAATATGCAGCCTATTTTCAAAAAAAAGAAAAAAAAATTAAGCTTTAAGCATTCAAGATAGTTGAAAATTAGTCTTAGATTTAAAAAAAAAAATATTTTCTGGTAGAAAACATCCACAAGAGCGGAAAAATTTAAACTCATGACAAGTTATGAGCATACGCTTAAGATAATCTAATAGATATCATGTATTTCAAGTAATACTTTTTAAAACATGAGTTGTGTTTCTGGGACTTCATCCCATATAGGTATGTTTTAAAAGCCCTCTTTTAATCTATTTCTAATTATTTCAAGTGATATTTTGAATAATCCATCTGTATGTTTAGATGATTTCTCCTGTTAAAGCTCAGCCCCTTTGTGTGATCCACAAGCCTATTAAGAGTAACCTCTATGTCATCCTTCAGGTCATTAAAGAAATCTCAGGTCAGCCAAAGCAGCTAGCTCATTCACACCTACCGAACTATTAAGAAACTGTTTTCAATTTTAAGTAATCTACATTATTAACTTCAGAGAATGAAAGAGGGTAAACTGTTTCCACTAATGGGTCTTTCCAAATTTTAACTCAATATCCTGATTCGGCACCTGTATGTGTATTTCCTCATGTTCCATAACTCCAGGGACTACACCAATGTCAACGGCGCAAGTTAAAGCCACTGAAGAAGCAAGAGCTCATCTATCAAAATTTTATATCCTAACTATACAGTGTACAGAAGCGGGTGGTCTTTTTTTTGATGTCGTAGTCTTCTGAGGCTCTACATGTGTGAAAACAAGGTCCAAAATACAACGTAATTTGTAAAAACCTTGGTCGGTGTAAAATGGCCAGACAGTAACAGAATATAAACAGCTACACAAATCAACACTTGGACTTGAAAAACACTGAAGTCAAACTTCTAGTGGGCGTGTGGACCCACCTCAAACTCAAGGCTACTGATAACAGTTCCTTTCTTTCTTCAACACCTTTTGAAGACTCCTGAGGAACAGACCTCACATTGCTTTTCAACTTGTGATCTACACATCGCTGGCATCAAATTTATTATTTCCATTTCCACTGAATAAACACCTTGTAACTTGATGAACGGTAAGAAGTATTCCCAGGATCATACGGGTCATAAAGAGACAGCCAGTCTAAGAAACTATGCCCTGTAGGTAGGGATTAGTCACTGCACCTTGGATTAAGAGACAGCCATAACCACACACGGTCCTTTCAACACAAAGAAAGTCAGGCTGAGGGCCAACTTCTTTCAGAAGTTTTGAAATACATCAAAAACATTCAGCTACCAATGTTTTTAAAGAATTAAGAAATTTTTACAATGATATATTAATTACATATTATATTTTATGTAATATACAATAAATTCTTAGTTTCCAGGTCGTTTAGTATGATAAAGAACAGTAAAATAAGATAACTAATGCCTTGAGCCAGGCTGATATGCAGATGAGTAGGTTTAAGAATAAGATCATTCTGATTTTGATGGAACTTGCAGATTTAAGGCAACATATTTGAAAAGAAGTACAGTTAAATTTAATGAAAAATCTGAACTAAATGCTATGATAGTCCAGGCTAAAACAGCATATGGTTCATAAAATTAGATGCATCCATGTCATTAGACATATTTCCAGACATTAACAACAACAAAAGAAGCAGGGAAATAAAGGAGATTTGTGCATTAACAGAACTCCAGCTAAACATACTTTTAACCTCAATGTCAGGTTACTGCTATGGGCCTTTTTCTTTTTTAAAAGATAAATTATGGAAATTCAGATTGATTCAGCATCTCAGGTCCACAAAACGTCCTGCTTCAAAAGACAGGAAATCTGCTTGAGGATGATCATCTTTCACAGGCAGTAGCATATCTGTGAACTAATCATGATGCAGTTGCCAAACCGACCAGTTGCAATGCCCTACAGTAACAAAGGAAACCGATGAATCTAAGAAATCATCAACTTGATCAGAACATAATTATCAGCTTTAGACCATCCTACTCTATACCAGTTTCCTGGACTACCTTCTCACTAAATGTCAAGTCAAACCAAGTAATTCTGTTATCTTCAAGCCTCTACGCATAAATAGCACAAGAAAGACACTGACACCCCCACCCCTCCAACTAGGACTGCTTTGAGCAAGTGTGACACCATCCTGTAAAAATGAAAATGTGTCAAATGCATGCATAATTCTTTCAAGACGACTGTGCCCACAATAACTTTTCTCTTTTCAAGTAAAAAAAAGTATCCTGTGACCCATTACTTTTGTCTGGGATAACTGCATTGAAGGGCAGATATTCTTATAGAAGAGGCTCTAATTTAATTTAGCTAAGTCCCAAGCATTGTTGTATACAAGTTTAGTTCTCAGCACAACCAAAAAAAGGAACAAAAGCCAAAAAGCCCATCTGTTTTAGGAATATTTTCAAAGAGCAAGACCAATGCATATGGTTGGTTGTTTTTTTGCTTGGTTGCCCCTGCTCCCCTGCCTTGAGGCAGACTGGGCAACAAGGTAAGACATTTCCCTTTCTGCTCTCAGCTTGAATAACGCTAAGAACCTTTTAAAATTAAATGTTCTTAGGCAGTAGCATCTTTCAAAAAAAAAAAAAAAGAAGAAAAAGATCTATATTCCTCATAAGTTTTTCTAAAGAAGGATCAATTCCCTAGCTAAGTAGTTGTCACTCCTGTCTACATTTGTATTACTGTGAGGATCCTCAAGTCTTTCTTTCAACTAAAACCAGCAGAAACTGAAATATACTCCTTCAAGAACAGAGGCAACAAAAATCTGTTAGGGGAAAGCATAAAGTAAAAAGCCTATTTCTGACATTTTAGTTGGGCTTGTTTGGTTGGTTGCTTGCTTTCCTCATAGTTCAGGACCATAACAAATAGCAATAACATACTCCTCTAACTACAGTTTTATTTAAATTTTCTTCTTTAGTAATGCATGGGATTAATGCAGCTTTAACACAGATAATAACAGTACTTTTTAAAAAAAGAGAAATAGTGTGTTCTGCCAAGACTGAACATATGCCCAAAGAAGCAACTGTAAGGCTTGTTTAGAACAGCTTCTCAAAGGCTGTAAGTACAGTCTACAACACTACTTTTCAACTTTTGATCTGCAGGCTTCAGTTGGGTCTAAATAACACCAAGAAAAGCAAGCCACCTCCTATTAAATTTACTGTGAAAGGAAGAATTTCAACTATGTGAAATAATTTCTTTCCTTTTTAAAAAAAATCATAAACACATGAGAATTAAATTCTGGGTATTTGTCATACCTAAATACCACTGCCTAATGCTGAAGAGCAGAACTAAGAGACCAAAAAGTGAGTTAAAACAACAACAACAAGAAGCAATAAACTCCTTTGTTAAAGCTTAAGAATCCACGTGGAAGAGTATGAGGGAACAAGAGAGTTCCAATGCACAGGAGATGCATTCAATTGTCTTCCTGTCTGAGTTATAGTAACAATATTCACAGATCTGAACTAAAGGAAGCAGAGGCATGCCAGGTTACCAGAAGTCCACTTGGAACCTACTCCTCAAGTGGCAATGGATGTCAGCACAAGAGATAGTAAAGAAGTAAAATCTAGAAGCTTTTCATACCTGCACAGAATTCAGGAAAGAGGTCAGAAACAAAGGAATGGGGGGCGGGAAATCAGAAGCAGACAGACAGTGATACCATTTAATCTACTGAGATCAGAAGAAACAGAGTAACAGCAGAAACAAGATTGACTTGAACAGGCTTCTAGTAACATATTTAGGAAAAGTCCTCGTAATAGAACTGAGAAAAATTACAAGAGGGTTTTGTTTTGGTGTGGTTTTTTTTGGTTTTTTTTTTGTTTTTTTTGGGTTTTTTTTTTTTTTAGAAACACAGTGGTAGAACAAGAGAGGTCGTAGAAAACATCTGGGGGATCTGTGATATGAAAGACAGTGTGAAAAAGGATCACAAAGAAAATTTGTGACAAAAAAAGATTTCAAATGGCTTCTGGACATTTATATTGAACGGGCAACGTAAAACCACAGAGGAGTAATGCTTTTGCTCATTTAAGGTAACTATGAGATGCCAAAATAGGATACAGACAGAAGAAACCTGAAAGGTTACCAAAAAAAAAACCCCAGAGAAACAAGAAAGTGCATTGCTTACATATATCAGAGATTAATAAAATACAGAAGAAAATACATTTTAGAAGATTTAAGTTCTAATGACTAAAGAAGGGTCCTTTGATGCAGAAGACAACACTGAACACACTAGAGTCATCTAAAAAAGGAGTAAAGAAGGGTCAAGAAACAGATCAAGTGTAATCAGAAGGACAGTTTAAAGACAAGGTCCAGGTACAAGAAGCAGATATATTTCCAGAATCCTGGAGCAAAAATAAATGAATGAGAGAAAGAGTCAAGGAAAAAAGAAAAACTGGAAAGCTGGAAACAAAACCTGAGCTTGTGAATCGGGAAAAGAAAACTGTGGAAAGAAAAGGTGTTTTCCAGAGAAAGAAAAAAAGAGGACACTGTAGTAGGCAAACTTTTCACCCAAAAAAAGGGGTGTGGGGAAAAAAAAAAAAATATGAAGAGATGGAAATAAGTAAGTATTTTGAGGAAGAATATACAGCTGGAGACTAAAAATTAACTGCATGTTTCTGTTTAACAGCATCATTCACTTCTGAAAAAGCAGCATTTCAGTTCATTGCAGAATGAAAAATGTGTTAACCTCAAGTCAGAACACAACAATTTTAGGCTAGTAAATAAACAAAGACTGCCGACATTCCCCTCCGTACCCGGTACTAAACTGCAATGCCAAAAAAGTAGTATTATGTTGTTCTATTCCACAGATGATCCATTTGAACCTTAATCCTCTTTCTGCAAGTCAATGCTGTACGACAGATCCATTACTGGTATTATGCAAACACTTGTGTTGACAGCAGTTAATGTGACACAATAATCTGATAATTCAGCCACTGATAAAAACTGCTAAATATATTCCTGAACTCAGCCCTGCTAAACCACACCAAAAGTCTCTGTACGTAAAGATTTCTGGAACAATTAACCTGCAAGAAAGTTGTTAAGACTATATTAGTCTTAAAACTGCTGTTAATGTCTGGTTTTAGGTTTTGAGTATTCTTGTGAGTTTTTATGTTGTATTTAATTGACAATTCACTACTCAAAACCTGTGGGAAAGTCTTAATGACAAAATTAAAGAAACCTGATTTTATTAATTAAAGCCTTCCAGAAGAAAACCACAAAGTCAGTGTAAAATTAGACTTTGAGCAAAAATTTTGCAATGAGAATTTCAAGTTTCACCTGGATTTTTAAGGAATAGAAAGTGCATTAAACGATACTTCAGTCAAACACTCTAGTACCTGCTTCTCATGATAACCACCATTCATAGTAGGAGTTGGCATAGAGAAGGAGCTCTTACCAACAGGGTCTTCACTGTAAGAAACAACCTACTACGACATTACCACCTCTCCTACACTCGATCTAAATTGTAAGTTTCTTACAAGCATAAATGAACTTTGAAGATTCATCCAGAAGTTCAGCAAACATTTTAGGAATGCCTCAAGACTGGTTAAAGCTCTGAATCATAAGGTGCAAGGAAATTATAGATAAAGACACATCATTCTGCAATACTGGTTGCTGAAGCTTTCAGTAAAACACACCCAAAAAAAAGTGCTTTACAGCTAAAAACATAATCCTGTGGTTTGTTTTGATAACAAAGATAGTTGGAATCCATTCACTAAAGGCTTCAATCAGAAGACATTAACTTGAAAGAATAGAAGACTTTTTTCTTGTTTAGAAACTGACAGTTAATTCAACCAGAAATTCTTGATGAATGCATTCAGTTTTTCATCCATACGGACAGACTCAAGCCCCATAAATCCTTGAATAATTTTATTGTCTGTATCTGGTGGTTCTTCCTGCTCTCACACTGATCAGGAAACCTCATTTTTTTCTTTTTGCCCCCATAAACACTCCTTAGGAGCTGTAAGTCCATACAACAGACTTTTGTATTTGATTAAGGCGAGGTGAAAAGTAATGATGATTATTGGGGGGGGGAAGAGAACAGCACAAAAAAGATACCTCATGTGATACAAGATGCAGTTTTACAGCAGTTTTGAATCCTGAATTATAGTTCTTACAACTAGTACTGAATCAATAGGTTGATACTAATTTAATTTTCTCTTTAGATAGACATATACTTGCACACAGACACAAAGTGCCAAAAATAACAATTCTGCATTTCTTTTAAAAGCATCTAACTCATAGTAATTACAGCTGAATCATAACTACATCACCTCAGACTCTTCTTTTTTAATAGGGTGGTGTGCTAACCAAAATAAATTATCTAAGGACCACAAACTGGAGTAATTAAATACATAAGTTCTTATTCATCTAAGTGTAGTAGTTTTCAAAGAATGCTATAAATTTTAATATTAAAAATTGTGATGCTCAGTGAACTTTACACATTTTCCAAAGCACAAAGTGACAGGGAAGAATCTGTGGGAATGAGATGTTAACTGAACAAAGTAATATTGTCTACAGACTTGACTAGACAGCTGGTGGAATATCATATTTTGTCTCCTCCAACATTTGTTCTCTAAAGAGACATGAAATTCAGTGGAAACATTTCAGAGATTGTAGTGCTGCTGGTCACAAAGCTACTGTACTCCAAATTAGTCAGCATTGTATTTAATTGATTCCCAACAGTTCCATATATATTCAATTTACCCATACTTTGTTAAGTCTCAAATCTAGACACAAGAGCTGCTCTCAGAGCTTTCCTACAGATTTAGGAGTAACAATTTTTGTGTCTGCAGCGCAGCAGGAAAGAAACAAACATGTTTTCACATTTATTTTTGCATATAATAACGTTAATGTACATTTCATTTGTGATTGATGGGGGAAATAAAGCTTCATCAAAACTAAGACAGAAATTAAGCCCTTCAAAGGATTATGTAATATAAAAAAATATTCATATTTAGTAAATTAGCACACCATAAAGTATATGAAAAGTAACACCTTGAATTCACATATGTATGTCTGGTTATTTTTATTTGCAGTAAGCAAAAAATTCACAGAAAGCAACAGAAAATAACCTGGCAGCAGATACTAAGTCAAATCTCAAAGATAACAAATAAAGTGGTGAAAGAAAATTTACTAGTTTTTTTTATGCACTTAAGATTCTGACTAATGGGTTGGGTTTTTGTTTATTTTTTCTCTCCTCCCATTAAATTTATTTTTCCTGAGTAGATCTTGCCCACAGGATAGTTAGTAATTGACAGAGACTGCAATGGTATTAAATACCAACAGTTGAGTAGTTCTGTGAGCAGTTACCTAACAAGTGGTGTTACACAAGATATATCTCCACTGTATGATCTAGCACATATATTCTAGATCATTCTCAATTTTTTATAGCTGAATTGATTTGCTGGAGAACAGGATTTTTTCCTCTTTAGAATTCTTCAGGTTATGCTTCACGGAGAATCATAATCCTATGCATGCTTAGTATTACATTTCATGTACAGAATTAACAAATACGATAAGAAAATACACATCATCTGAATTCTTAGTTTACTTCCCTGTAAATTGCTTAGTAACAAAACAGAAGAACTGAAAAAAATAACAGGCAAACCAATTTCCAATTACTAGATTAAATCCAGTTTTCAAAGAACACCTAATTGCAGCCCCGATCTCCACTTACTAGTTACTGTTATACTAATAAGATTACTTCTACACACATTGTTTCAAATAAAACAGAATAGTGATAATTAAAGCCACACGAAAATTAACAGCTCTCTCAAGTGCAAATGTCATGATGATAGCTTACAGCTGACTGAAAAACTGTTTATACAACTGGGCATTTACAGTCTACCAGGATCTAGTATAAGTACTAGCTGAAGGACAGTTTCCTTCACGTGAAATCGTACCAATTGTATTGATCTTACACACACTGTCTGAAGACAAAACAGATTTTGTCTCATGATCTCCATGATTACACCAAAGCAATCATACTTACAAGTGCTTTATTTCAATACACTATTATTCAAAGAGGACTGTGAAACCAACAAAACAACACATTCTTTTAGCACCATGCTAAAGTTCAAGTCCCACTGATAAAGTCTACAGCGGGCTGCAAATATGATCTTTAACTCTGAGTCCTTTCAGAGACAGAGCTCCAAGAAAGACTGCCATGCTACAGCACTTTTGTCATAGGGTGTTTCAAGAGTCCAATGAACAAACCTTTTCAAACAGGCTACGAGCAAACATTTGAGCTGCTTCACAGAAAGGAGCAATTGCCTAAGATAAATGTCTTATGAACTCCGTGTCAGCTTATTTGCTCCAAAGGTTGTAAGACTCATTTTAAGGAACAACAGCTGTAAGGAATCACTCTCATTCGTCTGCTCGCTAGGTCCCAGGACAAGAGTAAGGATTCTAGATACTACCACAGCACTATTTCTTAATAATGCTAACAACAACAACAACAATAAAAAAAAAAGAGTAAGAAGCAAGGCTTACAGTTTGACTCTCAGGAAAGTCCATCTTCAGCAGTTTGTGAGCACATTCTTCAAAGTCTAAGCTGCAGTAACAGAAAAAAATACTTCTCACTATCTGTGCAATATACGCTATGCTAAAAACATTTCAGAATTTTATTGATTGTTGGGGCTGAAACTTCAACTGTTTGGAAATAAAGTATCTCATCAACATTCAGAAAGTTGTTTTGTTGTTTGGGGGGGTTGTGGGTTTTTTTTAATAAACATTTTGTATTTCATGAGTTTCTAACTGAAAATTAATCCAAAGTCATTACTTTTGCAGACAACTTGAAAACAAGATGACTTGGGTCTTTATTACTATTACATCATCTTACAAAACTCAGCAAAATAAACATGTGAGCTCATTTTGCACATCCTGAAAAACACTGAAATGCAAGTACTTTACATAAGCTCCAAAAAGAGTATATACCACACACTCCTCCTTGCAATCCTGTTCTTGCATATTGAAAGCCTTAAGCTTCCAGTAAGTACCTCCCCCCCTCAAAGTATTAAGATGAATAAACGTAACTACAGCAAGCAAGTATTGGACAGTAATTCTGAGAAATACAAGAGCCTTTCATACATCTCAGTATGGTATAAATTCATATGTCTAATGATCAATACCACAACTACGTTACCTCACTCCTCATGCAGGTTCAGACCTGCAGAACAAAGTGGGCCATGCCCACTTTTAACAATGGAACTGAGTGGCATGCAACACATCAATCTCTCCTGTCACTCAGGTGACACAGGAGTTATACCACCACGTTTTGATTGTTTGTGCCATGTACTGCAAGGGGATTTCATTCTCAAGATGAATACAAATAGAGTACGCTTCAGGGTTGGTATCCGTATACTTATTATCCAAACAATGCAGATGACAACAGACCTAGAGAGTACCACACTGCCGTACTCCTTACTCCTCTGAAGTGGAGAAACTCCACAGTATCTCTACTTTAGGTGTGTCACACTTTTTTTTTTTCCAGAAATTCTTAAGATGCCATATAACCTGAAGATTTCTGACTTTTGTTCACTCAGAAAATTCTGATTACAGCAATCCTCATAGAGAAGTTCCACCGCACTACTCAAACATTTTGAGACAAACAGGATTTATCTTAGAATGATAATTCGGGTGTCAAAACAGTCTGCTTTATACAAATAGGTCAGGCTCCATATAGAATATTCCCCTGCCTTTTTTTTTTAATTGCACATTAAAAAACAATTAGAAAGAATTCTAGTTCACACGTTTAAAAAGAACTACTCTTATAGGTGTACAAGTTATACTATATTTACCTTGACTGAATAGCAAGATAAATTGTACGACGGAAGGAGACCAGGTTAATTTCTGTTTTGTCATGGACAGTAACCTTCTGACCTGAGAAAGAAAAACATGGTTTAGTAAAGAGCAAACACATGTAATCTCTTAGAACAGCTCTATTTACTAAGTCTGCAGCACACTGTATAATACTTCTTGTGGAAATATTTATGACTGTTTAGCAGGTTTATTATTTTATTATTATTATTTCTACAGAGAGGAAAAGAAAAAAAGTGTTTGCCTTACCTGTAACTAACAGGTAAATATTTAGAGATAGAGTTTTAAGAGGATAATTCCCCTTTTAAAGGCCTTTCACATGACTTAGCCACTGCAACCTCTATGTTTAATATTTCTTGCCTACATTATTAGCAAGCTATCTTCTGTGTAATTTTACTACACAATGCTTTATGTAGCCATCCTGATTTTAACAGGAAATTCTTTGTAGGATCTACATTACAGCATTCTGCAAAGTTCTGCTTTGTTCTGGAGCAAGGGTACAAAAAAAATCAGTTCTGAACCACAACCATTCTAGGAATACCTTCATTCATAAGGTATTCACTATTCCTTCATTCTTGTAAAGTTTGCTAATAGCATAAATGATGTAAAGTTATGTGAATTCTCATACTTTTCATCAGCCTGGAAGCTCTGCTCTTCTGTGAAATACTCCAGCAAATTGGGGAGGAAATCCATCCCTGGTATTCTACAGGAACAGGACTTGGCTGGCTTTTCAATTACTCACACAGTCTACACAAAAAATTGCAGTTATGGTTATCCATCTTTTTTTTACTGGGAATCGAATATACTCTTTGAAAATATGTAGACACTGTCTGCTTCCACTAAAGATCAAGAAAGAGGGCTGAACTGAACTGAGAAGTGGGACATAGAGGATGTAAACACAAATTGTAAGAAAGCCCATTCTGATTTTGAAAGTGACTTAAAAATATGATAGAGCACTAGAAAGTGTCCAGAAAGGCTGTCTTTGCTAGTTCTTAAGGAACTGTTTTCACGTTCCTTATTTTTAATGTCTTATGTCTGCAGCGCTTTCTTGCACAAAACCAATATGGTCAAGAACAATCGAGCCAAGTTGCTTTTCATTTTCTGCCTGTGCTGAATGCTTCCTTTTGGACCATTACTTTTATACTATTTGCTAGTAAACACTTACATCTGAGAATAATTTAAGATTAAAACATCCCTTAACATTTGAACATTCTTACTCTTAGTTTTGCAAAACGTGTAACAAGTTAAGCCTTTCTTTCCCGTTTCATCTATAGTCGATCAATCACTAGTAAGGTCCCAGTCATACACTTACCATCTTCATCTTCCTCTTCATCTTCTTCATCTTCCTCACTACTTCCAGCCTCTTGATCTCCTTCAGATTCACTGTCACCTTCATCAAGAATTTCTGAAAGGGCAGTATCCCAGATTAAAGGAATATAGAACACAGTAGTTTCATTACCAAAAAAACTTGATCCAACACCTAAGAGTGAAAGGGTCTCTCAGGTGGAGAATGTGGCAGAGCCAAAAAAAAAAAAAAGGTATGTCATAACCAAATGAAAACGTAGCTGGAGAAACAATACCGAAGAAAGTAGCAAGAATAAATTGGAAAGGTTTGTGATGAATTGTAAGATAGTTATCTGCGACATCAATATCACTCACTGTTAAATAAAAAAGGTTGGCAACAATAGTTGGATAATTAAATGCTCTGTAAGTGTGTAAATATATAAATATTATATATAAAATTTGTATACACACACCCCCCTACCTTTCTTCAGCGTCTTGTATTTCTCTTCATTTTCCATAAAGTTCGGATCCATCTTGAAAACATCTTTAGAATAAAAGAGAATCTTTATTTAAAAATACAAAATGAACAAAATAATGAATACTTAGTTTTAAATTTGTTTTCATGGGGAAAGCAGTCATAGCATCATCTTCTGTTTCTAACTTACTAAGAACATCCTCTGGGTTGTAGTCATCCTCTAATGGCAACATATGAGTAAACTGATCCTCCTCTTCCACTAGATCTAATCCGTCTGGAATGATTGGATGATCCTTGAAGCCATCCTTCCGTACAGCAAACATGACTTCTATCATATACTGAACACGCATATCAATTTTAGATTCATGCAGAATGTGTCGAAGACGGTCAAAGATTGCTTTGGAAAAAGGCAGAAATGTAAATATGAGAAAGATTTACTAATAAAAAACATCAAAAAGACAAATGTTCTGGCTAATTATACTTACCATTAATACCTCTAGGAGAAACTTCTGTTAATTTGAGCCCGCTCTCCTTAATAAATCCAATCGCTACTTCAATACTGTCATCAGTAGGCCTTTCGAGAAGCAAAGTGAGCATTTCCAAACATAAAACCTCATGAGCCTATGGAAAGAATACCAGTAAAGGATTAGAATGTACGATGCTACACTATTATTACAGTTATTTACTTGATGGGGCAGTCCAGCCTTTAAGAATACTACAATACACTTGTATGATCACACACACAAGGCAACTGTAGTGGGACATAGAGCTAATTAAGAGGAACTCAAAATTTCAAATACAATTTTACCACCTGTATTTGCACCAGCTTTGTAGTGAGTGCGACTATGCTGTTGAAATGAACAAGCAAGCAATGAAAAACATTTTGCCATTAAGAAAAAAAAATACAGAAATTTCCGAGAAGCAAATAAAACAGCACTTGCATTACAGAAATGTCTAAGTGCACTGTGTCTGTAATGAAATCAGGTCTTCCAAGATCAGGCATATAAGCAAATGACACATCTCAGATTAGTTTCCTCTTTACCAAAATGCTCTATGTTCCCATTGCATTTCTGAAACACTTGACATTATTTAAATTGGAGTATCCCAATTTCTAACACATAAAAAAGTGGCACAGAGCTGGATACAAATTTGATTTAGATGCAACTAAGTCTAGTTCTGCCTACATAGATGTTTTAAGTCAGATGACAGTGTTGTAAGAAAACTCTGTTTAAGATCTGTGGGACAGAGCCTCAGATGAAGCTTGCTTTGCATCGAGATTTGTCTGAACACTAGCCCAAATATATTTACGAAGTCTGGGGAAGCTCTGGAATATAAGCACGATGGTAAACCATGATAACTGCATAGGAAATTACTAATGTCTTTCCTAAAAAGGTCCTAACAACTTAGAGCAGGCATTAAAAGGAAACCTGTACTCAGATTTTCAGTAACCGTTAGAACAGGGAGAGCACCTTCACTTAGGCTACTGCTGTCTTGAAACTAAAGAAATAGCCATATAGGATTTGGATTGAGTAGAAACATGAAGTAACATACCACGTTCTGATTCATCAAATGTGCAACAAACTTTGAAGATGTTAGACAGAGTTGCTGCAAAAGAAATAAAATAGAAGATTTTATCACATCTTAGTAAGTAAATTTTTTCTTCCATATAAGATTTGTGCATCTCACAATCAAGTCAAGTCACAAAACTAACTATTTTGGGATACTAATAGCTGTCCACAATTAGGGCTGTAAAAAAAACTATCACAGTACCAACCCAGAACAGGTTGTCAAGCTTTCATGATACTCTAAAAGTACCATACCTAATGTACTAATGACAGGGTCCCAAGACCCACAGGTCTTGCTTGTGTTCCTTTGAAACACGTAATTTGAACACAAATTACAAGTTTGAACAAGAATCACAAGTTTCAGCATGTTACCTCTTCGCATTTTACATACCTTATCATTTCTGCGATATCCTTTGCGAAAATTTAGTATCAACCTCTTGAGAATCAATTCACCAATATTTGGAAACTTTGAATTGATAATTGCCACAAGGGCTGCATAAACATGGGTAAAAATTGGAGAGGCACTCTGAGCTTGCAAAATGGATCTAGACAGCAATCCCCTGTAAAAATACATAAGTCTAAGATTTTTCTGGTAATAAAACACTTAATGTTTTTACTCAGTACAAATCACATAAAAAGTATTGCATAGCTGGAATGGTCAGAAGATACCAGATGGTAATTTTCAAACTGTTGTTCACCATGCCACAAATGTAGTTTTGCAAAATAAGTTGCCCAAATTTGTCTGAGTTGAGAAATTCTTAAACTGATACCTTCCCTTTCATTAAATATTGTTCCTATTAGAATTATATTTGAAAATAAGCATGTAAAAAGTTCATCTTGTATCCTGCAACTATCACTTTTTAACTCCAATGCAGGCTCTTCTTAGCTTTGAAATTTGTATGATTGTGCTGTTTGTTTTCCTCAGTCGAAAAAACAAAATCCTGTGACTAAAAAGAAAAAAAAAAATCTGCTCTGCAACTATTGACAAAAACCACAGAATTGTGTCCCAGTATAATGATAACTTAAAACAAGCAAAACAAACTTCTAGAAAATAGAAGTTGTATTTCCATAAGAGGTCCCTAACAATAAAGACCTACCTAGGAGTAACAAAACTGAATGTTCAGGAAAACCAGAACTGGCAAAGAAATGCTTTTCTCAAACGAAATGGCATATTTTCAAATAATTGTTTTGGAAGTGACAATTGATTATAGAAGACTACTACTCAGAGCCTAAATGAATGTAAACACAGGGCTCATGAGATACTAGTTCTTTTATTGTACTACAGGTGTCTCTTACATTTATATTAAGACTGAAGTCTGACAAGACTGAGACTTTTTCCTCTTCCCTCTCAGCTTTGTTTTTTCTAATGCTTTAGCACACAGAATTTGACGGGAAGCCCTCTGATCGTGAATCTTCAAAGGGCACACTGGTATCCAACTCTTATCTTCTCTGTGGTCTACTGAAATCTTCCCAAAACACTCCTACACGGTACCAAATACAAACTGCATAAGGACCTTATTCCTACTTACTTTGGAGTTGTCAAATGGAATAGCACTCATTTCATACTAGTGCACAGAAACAAAATATTTTATTTTGAAACTATTAATTACTTCTTGCTTACAAACTGAAACTGGTCTAGTTCAGATCTGATTTACCCTCTAGTTAGAAAATTCAGAAAAGCACTTTACAGCTAGGTAAAACTCCATGTCATTACTTTTGTACGCATCTTTGCGGAAATCTGGAAGTCAAAATTAACTGTAGGAAGAAGAAAGTGCTGCCATTTTCCATCTACCTTATTTGGCTGTCATTTTCCGTCTACCTTATTTTGACATTTTTAAGCTTATAAGCCACACACAAAAATTTCCAGACAAGTATATTCTAAAAACATTTAATAAGCTCATTTTTAAACTAAAATATTACTGCTTGTACGAAAATTATGTTTCAGGGACATAAAAAGCAGGCAAGTAAAAAGCAGTTCAACAACAGACTGTTCAAGACTCCATTTTTTGGTTTTTTTTTTTGTTTTGTTTTTTTGACAGAAATCACATTCGGGAACTACTTGCTCACTCTCTAGATTTCACTTAATTCTCTTCTGTTATTTTTATGCTATTTGCAGCATTCTGATCTTCCCATCAGGCATGACATCCATGAAAGTAACGCATTCCTTAGCTATAACCTCCTCAAATAACAGTGATTAAGTTGTGACAGAAAAAGTGTTGCAATCTGCTTGAAATGCAACAGAATTATTTCCGGATATTCTGTTCAGAAGGTTTTTTTGGTGGTGGTGGTTTGGTTTTGTTTGTTTAAATGGTAGTCAACCTAAGAAACCCAGCTCCTTTAGTCTAGCATACTTAACCTCTACTGACATCAAAATTGAAGCAAGAAAAGTCATCACACAGTACTTGCACAGTCACCATGACCTAGTACTGAGCTCAAATAGCATAATAATAATTTCTCTACATTAAAACAATAAAGAATCCAGCCAGATAACTGTTATAAAATTTGTTTTGCTAAATACTGGCTACAAATACTATTTGCCCCGCAGAAAAAAATTCCAGAATACAAAAGCAAATAGACAGAGACAGCTGTAAGTCACTCAAGTAAAACGCGTAGGTAAAACCTTTAAGAAAAGGAAATACATAGCATCTGTTGCACTCATTCCTCCAAGCATACAATCCCTCCCTTACTGGCTGAGCAGTCTGTTCCAGTAAAGGACTACTCTGCATAGGCCAATATAGCCTAAGGTTAATTTTAAAATCTGACTAGCATCCATACACTACACAGTGATGTACATATGAACAGTACACATACTAGTGTACAAAAAAACACAAAAAAGTGAAACAACTGTTTTAAAATACTAAGACTTACCTTCCCCGAACAATGTTTTCCTGAAGGAGCTCATGAATGATATTTTCTATGTTAGAAACATTCACTTTATTGACCAGGCCATTGATTGATTTCTTCAAGGCTTCCCAACTCATCCTCTGATATGCCAAGCTATTACAAAGGTATCACAAATTATTAATGCATAAATTTGAGGTAGCACCAAGTAAATTTTCATATCTACATATATATATACATATGTGAGAACATGAGTAAGTTGTAATAAGTAAAATGGGTAAGAAAATGCAGAAATATGAAGACTAGCTCACAATTACAGATTTAACTACTGGGAAATCACTGAACCAACATGATATACCAAAATGTAGTTCTCCACAGATATGGTATAACCCAGTATGCTCAGTTCTCTAAGATATTCCAGAAAATCTTTGGTCATGTTCTGGATCCCACTTTTTCATTTACACTTTGCAGCAGAAGCAGGTACAGTCATAATCTGATTCTCTTACCTTTCTTCTGACAAAAATATACTTTCAAAAGAATGATCACAGCCCTCAAAAGATATTCCATTTTCACCAGCATTCACTGAAACTCTTTACTGTTTTGCTTTTCAGTAAAAATTCTAATATATTACTTTCAACTCACCTGTTTTTATCAGTGATTTGCTCTTGCATCATCCTGAGCTTGGCAGGTGGAATATATGCACCACCTGTGCGAGTAAGGATTGGATCCACTTCTTCTTTCTTCTTCTTTGAAGTGGCCTCATCTTGAGCAAGTGAGCTCTGGACTGCCGACCTGTCTGGACTCCTACGATCAGGTGATGAGTATCTTCTCTGCTTCCTTCTATCAGATTCTCTCTCCTCCCATTTCTCATAGTGTCTCTCTCTCCCCCTTTCCATCCTTCTAAAAAAAAAAAAAAACCAAACAGAACAAACAACAAACAAAACAAAACAACAAAACACCCATGGGTTCATTAAAAGTTTTCACATTTTATTCTTTGAAACGAGAATTTTATTACTGATTAAGACAGGGCTTGATTCTCACCTTCCTTCTGAAGTTCTGTCATCATAGTATTCCCTTCTTGAATAGTCCTGATCATATCTGCTGTCATCAGAGTACCTTCTCTTTCTGGGAGAGGGAGACCTGTCATGGTCTATATCCCTATTTGCAACCCAAGACACAAAATTCTTAGTAATAGGCTTAGAAAAGCAATGCTATTAATATCTACTTACAATACAATGTTACATGTATACTGACTGTCCCACTTCTGCAACTTGAGTTTCAACATACGCATCATTCAAATAGAAGATGCTCTTTTTATAATGATTTGTTGTCAGCAAAAAATAATCAAAAGCCAAGAGAAGCATTGTAAAAGGAAGCTTCTCCTAGGACTTAAAATTAAATGCTACATGGTAATAACATCAAATACCAAAGATAAATTCAGCACCCTGCATTCCTTGGAAAATATGCATTTGTTTCACCTGGTTTTGCCATGTAGCATAAAAGAGAAAAACAGAATTGACACTATTAGAAAAAATTGTGTTTAGTACAAGAGGTTTCATTCCAATTATAAGGTAAAAAAATAAGTAAACTGGTAACAGTTCATATCATGTCTTGGTAGAGTGCACTTCAAGTTATATTCTTCCACCTCCTGCTGGCATCAACAATCTTGCTTTAAAGTGACAATTGTGGTATCAGCAATATGCTGATTTGTCCAAGCAAAAAGCTGCCATCTAATTTCCATTTTAAAGTCCCATGACAATTTAACTGAATGCTAAGGATTTCTAAGATTTATTTTAATCTATTTAATTACTGCTATATTGACATTCAAGTATTTTATGAAATCTACGCTTATTTTTCACTGCTCAGTTATGGTAGTATATGAAAACAAACAGAACCTTATTTTATTTTTTAACTTAGATAAGTCACTATGTGAGGTATATATATACAGAATTGTAGGGTACAGAAATCAATCATTCTACCTGTCCTCTGGTGACAAACTTCTCTGGCGTGAAGTGTAGTTTTCCTTCCGTTCGTAACTGGAACCATGCTTTAAGAAAACAGAAAGAAAGAAATCACACTCCAGCATTTCACTTGAATTTACTGTGAGCACGCATATCCTGAGATCAAAGCATTCCATGTCTTCGGCTACCTACTCCTTCAAATAAAGCTAATGGCAGTCAGTTATGACAAGGAGAGATGGTTCTATAGAACAAGTAGCTAAGCAGCTGGACTCCCTGCTAGAGGATGCTGCAGATGCCAAATGCTTACATGGGTTCAAGAGGCTGGACAAACACTGAAGAAAAATTCACATGGGTTACCAAAGAAATTACCTGGCTCACAAAGCTGCAAATAGACAGAGACTGGAAAAGTATGTGGGCGAGTACTTTTATGGTTGCCCTGTTCCTAAACTTTTCAAGCCATCTGCTATTGATTACTGCTGGAGCCTAGAATAGACGGACCTTTGGTCTGCTTTTCCTGCTTCCTTCTCCCATATGCCATTTTACACTTTGTTGTATCACATGCAATACCATTAACAGAATTCTACCACTGCTTGTTTGAAGAGTGTCTTTCCTCTATGCTAAAGATCACCTTTATTGCACAATTTTTCCTTACCTTCCTCCTTTTTTCCTAATCATGATTTATTTTCCCATGAGTCATTCCTAGCTTCATACATTATAAGCATCCAAGTTATGCTGTTCCACTTGACAGCTCCTGGAAGTAAATTTAATTCTAGATTTTTTAAATGTACGTTTGTAGGATTGTTTAAATGATAAATGCGTAAGTAGTTCACAGCAAGTTCTGTGGTCTGAACAATGACATATAGAATTATGGAGTCATACACAAAAATCGGAGTATGACAGCATCTACAACACGCATAGGAAGACACTGACCACATCAAAATGTTTCAAAACTACTTTGGTACAGCTAAGCAGCAGCTTTTATGACTTCTACACTTTCATTGTAAGGGTCCTCTCTTCCCTTAAAATATTATTTATGATTTTTCAGAACTACAGTCTCATGTTATCAGCCATTCATCAGCGGTGAAATAGGTAATGCTTCACCTTGATGCAGAAACTCAAGACAAGGACTTGCTTATGCATCTTGATGGAACTTTTTGCAGAAATATTGATCTCATTTGTTGAGGTGGCATTCTATCCATTAACATGCTGGCACACTACTTTTTGCCCTACCAAAGAACCAGTTAAAACTGTTGGCTAGTAGAATACAAGGGCACCTCCTTCATAAGCAGACCCCAGACAGTTATACCCAGTGACCTCCAAAAACTTAACTGGAAAGAAAAGTATCTTTACTAAATGGCAAGTGTAGCATTTACAATGAGCTGTGCAAGTAAAATCAACACTGACTGAGGCTTCCTAAAGAAATAATAGTAACACAGCGATTATGAGCATCATCCTATCAACAGGCTGATGAGGCTGACTTGCTACCACTCGAATTGGTGCGTACCCATGTAAATATACGTATGTGTATTTTTGACATCACTGTAACGTATCCAAGAATATAGTCTTCTCTAGGGTACACTTTTAACACTGTGTTAAAATTATTCCCAGTATTGTCTTGCCTGAACCAAGACAACGGTACAAAACAAATGCATCGCTTCATTTACAGGGAGTATGCATCCCTACAAAAGAATATCAATCTGAGAATTTAATTCCAGAGTAATTTTATCTTTGATGGCAAAGCTAGTACAACAAATTCCCATGTTTTCATGATAGTTTTCTTCTCCTTTCAATACTCATTTGTGGGACTATACCATATAGAAGCTCACTGAAATCATTCAGGGTTAAGAAAGTCCTTAAGTTGTTGGGTTTTTCCCAAAATAATCTAATGGAAAACTGTATCCTAAGCTTCCAAGAAACTGGTAATAAAAATCTTTGAAAAAAACAGAACAGCTACTGTATTTGAATAACATTTAGCAGATGGGAAGAGGTGGGTCTTTTTTAGGATGATCCATTCTCATCAGCTCTACACCACCTGCCTTTTCTCAAACAGGCCCAAAAAGACAAATGGTCACAGAAATAAAACAATGTTACAGATGTCTCTGTATTTGGCAGTTCTCATAGCTCCTTGCAAAAGGAGCTGTGTTTGCTGAAGAACTTGTCACCCTCAGGTCTTGGTGATCACCAGCTCTTCTGCTGCAAGTTAATTCTTCCTTCATGTCCGTTTTGATCAAAATTATTGACTGGAAGTGCCCAGTGTGCTTTCACTAACTGGCTTATTTTGACAAATGAGGGAGCACTACCATAACCACCACTTTGGGTGAGAAATTATCCCTCAAGGATCCCTATTAAAAACCACTTCAGTCGAAACACTGGAGCCAAAAGAGTGATCAAGCCTATGCAGGGCTGAATTCTAGAAACACAGGCAGAGAAATACCATGCATTTGAGAAAGCATATTAGAACAGTATTGCTCTGCTCACCTGTCCAAATTTAGGGTACTTTTAAAAACATGGCATTTCTAAACCGTCATTTTTGGAAAGTAATGTTAAACCAAATTTCTTCTTCTTGCGTTCCAAAAATCATTCCCATCCATTCAGAAATGTACCACACAGGTTTTAAAAAGGAAAGCTTTAACTTTCACAGTAAAAAATAGAGTAGCCACTTTAACTGCTACTTCCTGCCTCTTTATCTTTTTATTTTAACATCACTGTCACGATATAATTTTTCAACACCTCTTTTCTCCATTCCTCCACATGCCTATGTTCATTGTTGGGCCACTATTCATTCAGTCACTTTTCACCAATTACTTTATCGTTACATGCTAATAATGTTCAGAACTTCCACTGTTAGGACAACAGTAACTCACTGACTTCGGGGTAATATTTCTCTTGTAAAGAGCTGCTGTCAACTATGGATACTCTTTGCTCTATATTCAGGGAGTTTTATTTAACAGAACATCAACTGCAAACTTAATCGCCAGTAATAAGAGAATAAACAAACCCCACAATTTAGGTTCAAGATGACTTACATTTACTTGTGTCACCCTGCTCTTCATCTTGACTTCCTACTTTTTACGAAGTTCTGAATATGCAGCAATGAGACAATCCAAGGTGGAGTTCAGTGTATGAAAAACATTTCACCTATAACACACAGAAGATAATCAAAAGCTTTCTGCTGCACACGGTGCAGGAACCTATGCTTTCAATTAGTTCTTTAAAGCTATACTTGCGTAATTCCTTAAAACAAAACAAACACCCCTGCCCCCCAACCCTACTCACATCTCTTGAGGTTACACAGCACCTGCCGTAAGAGACAGAAGCTGTAAAACGGCAGCCGGGAGTCCACAAGCACCACCGCCGCGGCCACTCGCCACAGCCAGCCGCGAGACCCGGCGGCCAGGCCGCGGCAGGCGATGCCGAGGCCCTGCTCACAGGCCCAGCCACAGGTGGGGGGCAGCCCCGGCCGGCCACCGGGCTCTCCGCGGCGCTGCGTTACCGCCCGTCCCGCGCCCCCCCGCCCGCTACTGAGCTGCGACCTGGGAGGGGAGGCCGCGACCACCCAACCCGCGGGCGGACCCGGCCGACGAGCGGCGCCCGGGGCCTCCCCCCACTCCCGGAGGCAAGGCGGGAAGGAGAGAAGGGTGACCGGCCGCCCTGCCCGCGGGAGAGCTCTCACCGGCCGCCCGCGGCCCACCCAGCCCCGCACTTACCGCCCACCGCCGCGCCAGGCCAGACACAACGCCACTTCCGGCGGGGCGCGGCGCGGCGCACAATGAGCGCGCCGAGCCCAGGCCCGCCTAGCGGCGGCGCGCGGCCTCGCACAGGTAAGCGACTCCCAGCTCCGTGAGCAGCGCGACGGGGAAGGGCGAAGTTCCGGCCGACCCGGGCCCCGCTGCACGACGGGAAACGTAGTTCTGCGGCGGCGCGACCGGCCGCCATCTTGCGGGCCTGGCCACGGCGCTGCCAGGGAGCTGCGAAGTGGGTGGGGGGTGGCTGCGTTCGTCGGCCTCGTCCCTTTCAGTCTGTTATTTAGAATAAAAATGTCTCTTGTTGCAGAGGAACAAAACCCACAAGGGTAAATAAGGCGATGGAGTGACTCCTATGGGAGTCGCTGTGTAGCAGGCCTGTTGCTCCTTTCAGTCCAGCCTGTGCTCCTCTAGTGCCGGCTCCCTCTCAGACGAAGGCATCTTGGCCAAACCAACCCCACTGCTATCAGAAGTACGAGGTTCCTGTCAGAAACAGAGGCAAACAAGCACTCAGCTCACTTCCCTTAAAGAAGAGAAGCTGTCCAAAGTCTTCCAGCATCTCTGTAAAATTTAGTGAATTTACTGAGTGGATTTAGGCCACCTGCCCCTTAAATAACATCTGTAGCAGGTGCTTCTGTCACTTACACAGGCACTGCTGGTTAAACATTACTTGAAATATGTCCAGGACATCCATAATACATTATAACCTGTCAAGAGTTACCATGCTGTTAGGACACCTACTTATTAGAGAGCGTTTTTTTACCCTCTAAAAGTTTGAAGTAATGAGCACTGGTGATTCACACTAGCAGAGGGCCTGAGGCTTATTATAGGCACAAATTTGTTTGGATAGTGGAAAGTAAGTAAATGCATGGGGGGCCGGGGTGGGGGGTGGGGGAAGGAAAGTGCTATGTAAGGTCTTAAAATGCTTACGGTTCATTTTCAGCTCTTGAGAGGTAACAAAAATAAACTCTAGGGGACACAGCAGATCAGGGTCAGAAAGGCATTAATTCAGCCAAAAGCCAGATGGTTTCTGCAGGGACATCTGTAACTGAGCCACGCAGCATCACTGCTGCGCTGCAGACTGCCAGCGTCCACGTGCAAGTCCCTGTGCGTGCATATGTCGTGGGACGCAGTATTTGCTGAGGGGAAGAAGGCGGCAATGAGGTGGGAGCAATGCTGGAAACACGCTGCTCACAATTTCCCCTTTCAAACAGAAGGGAGAAATGCATCCAGAGCAGAGTAATTCTGATGAGGCATAGTGTACATTGGCCTTATGCTGACTCACAGCCAAAGATACGGTGTTATCTGCTAATGCATTCCCTGCGTCCTTCACAGCTGAAATTTGCTCAACTCTAATATTCATAGACCGATCCACAAGATAGTTTCCGGGGAGCGGCAGGTATTTGCCTGCAGCATCCCTGCAATGACTGGGAGGGTGAAAGCATGTCATTTTACATGTCTTATTGCTGTTCCCGTTTCCCCTCCTGTGAGACCTGCGCCCTCAATCATGTGCTCTGTTGTGGCAGTAAAAATGGCTCCCTTACTTTCCTGCAACTAGGTGGCTGTCAAGAGGGAGGTGTCTTCTGCAGTACTGTAGAGTCCTTGCCCTGTCTCAAGCCTTCCTGGCAGCCCAGGTGGGCCACATCTGGGGCCCAGTACCTGGGGGACTCCTGGTGGTGCCTAGGGTCATGTAGCCGCCTTCTGCCACGTTTTGCAGCCCTGATGCCCTTGGTCCTCCAAGTTGGTGAGCCAATCTGAGTAAGTTTTTAGTGACTGTGGTCCTAAAACGTGCAAAACTCAAGTCCTCCCTAGCATTTTGTAAAGCAAGAAGGGACTGGATAGCTGAACCGCTCACTTCAGGTGAAGAATGACCAAGGGGCATAAGGGCCTGATCTCCTCTGCATGTTGTGATGCTGGAGAGTCCCACACGCCAGACGATGACAGTATGGGGAAACAGTATGCATGGGGAAAGAAAGTAGAGATGTATTATTTCCTGAAACAATAGGAAAACGTTATTGAAACACAGCAGAAAACCAGCTAATTCAATATACCACAAAGTATGGAATAAACAGTGAAATCAAAGTGGTGAACTAAAAAAAGTAAAATGAATATGTTTCATTAAAAAAATACTAAATTTTTAAATTTATGACTCAAAGTTCTGTAAGAAAACTCAAGTGCAGTAGAAGTCCTATTCAGTGCTTATTTTTGAGGAAAATCCCTTCAATACAGAGTTACTGGAAATCTTCCATTGACTTATTCTGTAATATTTATTGCTCAAGCTATGAATTTTAAGCTCCACACTTTTTTGGAAAGCATAGTTCTCATTATCTTTTTGCTACTTTCTAAAAATTATTTACTGTCAGGAATCCCAGGATTTTTTTGTTGTTCACAACAGCTCACATGCAATTGCTAGAATAGCGAACATTTTTAAAATGACCTTTCAGGACACTGATTTGCTTCCTTTATTATTCAGCAGTCTCATTCTTCTGTTAGTGCTTGATGTATAACCATGCGAGTCAGTTCTCATTGTAGGAATGATACAAGGCTTCTGCTTTTGGAGGATTAAGATGTTGATTAAAAAAAAGGTAGTTACTGAAAGGATGGGGATATTTGTTACACTTAATAACAAGGAAACTTTAATTTGTACATGCTCTGAAAGATTTGTCATTGCTTAAATACATGCATACAGAGCAGTAGATGAGAGTATTAAAAATTGGGTTGTGCTTACATGTTTAACACGTCCCATTTTATTCATTCTCATCAAATGGAAATACAGTATTTATTTTGTAAGAATTCTCTCAGGAGAAGGCTATTTGTACTGAAACAAAATGTTTTTAAATCCCAGTGATGCAAACCACCTCCTCATTGTGTGCTGTGGATTGCTTTGCAAAATCAGGACTACAATATCTTCTGTACCCAGTTCGTGTGGGGCTGGTGAATTTGCAGAGCTGGGGCGTAACAGCTGTGATCTTGTATACAGCATGAGCTTAGCATGATGACTTTGACTGGGACCTTGTTGCTTAATTGCTTATGGATTTTTTTTAATGTTTGACTTGCATATTGTCTAAGGGTAAAGTATAGGCATAGTTATATAGCTTGTAAATGTTACTGTAGTTATGCTTCACTTTAAATGGGCCTTGATTCTACCACCAGGTTCTGTCATGCAGATGATTACCAGTGACATTAGGACATTATATCACATAACAAGATGTTCTGAAATGCTATAATTGAAAAGAACCATTCCTCCTCAGCATTTATGCTCACATTGAGTATACATTAGTAAATATAAGTCTGGGAGTTGTTTTGATTCAAATGTAGAAAAAACATTTTAATAATGATAACTTTCATGTAGTCATACCATATAGTTAAAATTCAGGTCCAGCATTTCATTCTGCAAAAGTAAATGGATGCCATAAAGAGCCTGTTGTCCCTGGTGCTTTGTGAAGAAGTACTTGTTTTCATGAACACATTGAGTTGGTTTGGTTGGTTTATAAAATATATAAAGGAGAGAACAGATGAAGTACATAATCAAATAATTGTTTTGACATATTATTATGAAACCCCAATAGTTGTTTTGATTCTGCTGTCATCTGGTCTTAGCACTCCTAAACTGATGCTGCCTCTTACTTTTCTTTTGGACATGCACATCTCTGTTTTAGCAGGATCACTAGTAGTGATGAGAGCCATATGCAAAATGCAGCTGCATCTCCTTTCAATATAAAAATAGGGGAGTTTGGCTCAAACTCATGTCTAAGAAGTTCTTTACTACAGTTTTAGAGCCTACAATCCAAATTCCTGATTTGCAAAGCATATACTTTCCTGCGACACCAGTGCCCTTCTTGCCCTCCCTCCTGCTTACCCATCACTCGCTTTCCCACCACAGCACTTTTGTCATACTGCCTGCTTAACCTTTGCTTTTTTTCCTGTAAACTTTCAATCAAGAACAGCTTCTGAAGAGCAGCTCTGGTTTCTGCTCTCTGAAGGTGTGATTCTTGGGTACACAGGGTGTTTGGCAACGCTTGTACTGCTTTCTGAGGAACGCTGCTTATTGCCTGCCACAAGAGACTGCAGGTCTTACAGAGGGAATCCCTCGGTCCTAAACCTGCTTTTACAACCAGAAATGAAATGTGTGTCCCAACTCTACAAAGATTTCCAGTTTACCACTTATGAAAGAACTTTACTCTCATATTGTACTTACTAGGTTACCTGGAGCTGGGTTTTTTTTTGTTTTTTTTTTTTTTTTTTTGATAAAATATTAGCTAGGTAAAAGACTAACTTTATTCTATTAAACTATATAATTTCAATAATATAAACTGTTGATGAAACAATAGATACATTTCTAAGATTACACTTGAGTCAGGGTCCTTTGTGGGTACTTCAGTGTCTCAGCTAACTTTGAAAGGACAACTGCTTGGCTCTGCACCTTGCTCTGGGAGCTCGCGAAGCATTCAAAGCCCCATTTTTTTCTTTCAGTGCTGAAACAACCAAACACTCACAGCGCTCCTTTCTCTTTAGGTCAGATTACATGTAGTTTTTGTAGCTACTCTTTTGTTTAACTGCTTCATGCAGGCAGAACAAGGACACAAGACAAAGAATCCGGCATAATTCTCCGGTTTTGTTCAAACAGGAATCCAGCTTCCTGCTTTATGAAGGCTTGTTTCTCATACCCCGCTCAGGGAAACAACTTGTTTTTTCCCCTGCTTCTTCCCAAATGTTCTTAAATTACGTATTCATCTAATCCTTAATGATACCACATTCCTGGCTGTGGGAATGGAATAGCTTGTTTTCTCCTTGACGATATAATTTCTGATCAGGACTCCTGAGTTGTTTTTCCACTTTTGCCAATGACTTGCTGCAATACATTGGGCTAATTTCTAATCTTTCTCGCTAATCAGAGAACCCTTTTGTAGAACAATGCAGAAAACACAGCTTCCTGGGGTGTGTTGGAGCTTTTAAGATTTAGTTTATATTTGATCGCAGGTTTTGTGGTTTTTTTTTTTCTTTTGAGGACGAAACTATATGAATGCAATGCAATTAATATTTTTAGGATTTTTTAAAAAAATATTTTCTTATAATGTTCAGTTTTAAAACTATCAACTGAATTTAATAAAAATTCCTCAAGGTCAGAAAAAGTTGTTTTGTTTCTTTCTTTGTCTAGGTTCTTAAATCAACTTATTTATTCTTTACTGAACATTATAGTACTACTGTTTTGTCACATCTTGTAAGACACCTGTAACACTACTTTCATTGCAACAAGTATTACAGGCCGAAATCCTCAGTGCTCAACAAAAAAATCCCAACACATAGTAGTGGATATTCATGATTTGACAGACTAAGTCTGGTTAATCTGGTGCAGCAGTTTAAGACTTAGCCATCAAGATTTAAGCTGTCTGCCCTGCTCTTCTGTCCAAGGCTATGATCCCACAGAAGAGTGAGAGAAAGTGAGCATCAGCCCATGACTGAGATGATTGCGTATGCTATGCAGCATTTTAACTTAAAACCACTCTGATTTAAACGAAGATACCAGTCTTTGCTCTCAAGCACTTGAACTGTTTACTAAATGAGTACAAATCTGTCCTCAAACTTTTCTAAAGGGCAGTAGTGCTGTTGTAAAATTTTGCATCGTACCCAGTGTAAATATTCTGCACTCCAGAGATAATAGCTATTTTTACTTACAAAGTCATAAAAGTCAACTTTTTCATTTACTTTGCAATACTAAGAAAAATAATCAAGCAAGAAATCCCTAATCAAAACAAACACAGGGATAGGATATATTAAATAACAATAATAATTGGGAAAAGTACCTGATTTTTTTTCTGCTTGTAGCTAAGTTTTAACTACAGAATTTGATTTCTTTGGCTTTTGAAATGATTTGCAAATGTGGGACTCACACAGGAGACTGAAACCAGCATGCATCTGGATGGTTATACAGATTCTGACAATATGAATTGTTAAATGCTTTCACTAGCTATTCCGCGAACCCACTGCAAATACAACATTGTCTGCCCGTGAACTCTCTACGGTTTCGCATTCTGCTGTGAAAGTAATCTTTTTCCTGACTCACACTGTGTAAACAGGTGTCATCAAATAAAAAGGCATATGGCATCAATGGGGCAGCAGCATCTCAACGAGAAGGACGTCCTGTGGCTGATGGCGCATGTACCATCACTCAGGCTGTCCCTCCAAACACCCTGGGAGAGAGCAAACACGGACAGCTGAGCACACCCCTCAGAGGGAGCCTGAGGACAGGGATGGGAAATAAACAGTCTGCTTCGAGGTGCCTTCACCAGGAGACAACCGATTACCTCTGAGAAACGAGTTTGTTTTAAAAGCAGCTGAATAACACACGGCAACATAAATTACACTCTTCAGTTTCTCTGCTTAAATGTGGAAAGCGGAGCAGGGGCTGGGAAGGTGGGATTCATTGAACAAGAAAGGAAAAGGGCAGTTTAATACTGAATAGAAGTAGTGCAGTGAGGTTTTCCCTTTCTCTTGTCCTAAATTAATGCTTTTACTATTGGATTATGAAGTGAAGCTCCCTTCTGTTCATTTCTTCTCTGGTCTGCTCATCCTGCAGTCCCTTTTCTACCGTGTGTCACCCTTACGTTTTCTTCCTCATCAGGGTGAATGGAGAATACCTTCAGTGTTGTAGTGGGTCTAGTCTTGTGGTTTGGCGACATGCTTTAAGAGGTGTAAGTTTAAATTCTGTGGAGGTGAAAAGACATGCATGTCCAAAGCCTGCATTTCCCAAGTGAATGCTTTAAGGAATAGGCAGCCGTGTAGGTTGAATAGCCCAGTTCAGCCTTTTTGAATCCACTACTCTCAAGATCCCAAATGTACAGAGTAGAGCCATGGCTGTGGTTTCTGACTTGTAGAGAGGAGGAGGAATTCAGGCGCATCCTCTTACCTGGTGTGTCTTGCACAGCTTCTTGCTCAGCATGTGAGTTGTCTTAATTGCCTGGGAAGCACTCGGGTCTCTGTGGTTGTGGTGGATGAAGCATCTAACTGTAGCAATCCTAATCAGCCTGCAGGAGCCATGCAGCTAGTCTGGAAGTGTAAGAGATTGCTAGGATCTCTTACCTCTATCTCAGTCTGATGTAAATTCTTGCAATTGGAATGGAGCATGATTATGGAGTCTGAAAAAAAAAAACAAACCACACCCAAAGACAAGAACACAAGAAACACACAAGAAAAAAAAATCCCCGAAGAAGTGTATACTCAATCCTCAGTCCTACATATATGCATGAGTAACCCCAGTGACCTTGAAGAGCTGCCCCCACATGCAAAGAGCGGGTCCCCGGGTAACAGCACCTACACCCTGTGGAACCACTCAGAGCGTGGCAGGACCCTGTTCAACTCTGTACTGAAACTTGACCCAGTTCCAGTAAAATGCATAAAAGCAAGAGTAACTCATGAACATTATTAAACAAACAGACATTGAAAGAAACTGCATGAGAGTACTCTTACCTAGAGCTCTTTGGAGGTTACATTCATATGGGTTTGTATGTATTTCTGAGTTATCTTAGGGCATGTTTACTGCACAGTGCAAGGGGAGTGGAGATACGTGAGCCTTAAGTTAACTCTAAATGAGCTAGTTCTGGTACTAGGAACCATATCGCCACACTAAGTAGAAATCTGTGCTGTCTGACATGCCTTGTTTCATTAGGTTAGCACAGTGCTATGAATGGGCTAGTAGGATCACATCCTTCCTGGTATCTGCAGTAACTCATGTCAAGTAGCTTTATGTATATTTAGGACAGCAATAATCAACATAGAACGCTTCTCCTTTTTTTGAGTGATCACAATGATAGATCAGGCCTTAAAATACAGCAACACCCAATTCATACAAAATTAAATCAACATGAGAAGCTGTGCCTTCGGATAAGGCAAATTTAAAATATCAATTTCTACATACTGAAAATGCTGAAAGCAGTGACAATTCAACTGAGACTAATAGCAATTAAACCAAACATAATTATAATCTTTGAAACCTGCACAAAGGGAGAAAGGATAATGTGTCCAACAAATTCATATTCATCAGCTTAATGTTGTGCATGAATACTCCATTAGTAAGCCACAGGAAACATAGTTTTAGTCATGTTGTTTTCCCATGGCAGTTTTTGTCATTGTGCTTGGAATGTTCCAAGTTAAAAATCATCCACATGCTGCACTCCCTGGACTGGCGCCTCTCCTGGCACGAGCAGCTGTAGCTCCAGCAACTCCCAGTCTTTTGCAAACAAGCAATAAAGGTTTGTATCTAAAAGCTCACTGAATGTACCTAATACTACTGGAAAAGCAATCACAGCGGCTCCAGTACCTTCTTCTGGTACCTGAGTCTTTGCAGTCAATATTGCTTCATTAATTAATCACAGAATGATGGATTGGAGACTGGTTTCCCTGTGTGCTTTATTAGGAGTAAGGCATTTATACACAACTAATTCCCATTCAAGTTAATCAGGGTGACCTTTAGCACGCGGTAGAACTAAAATTTTGTGCAAGGCTCAAACTGTATTTCCAGATAGCTGTTACAATGCGCCAGCTGTAGGCTATTACTCCATACCACAGCTGACACAAGAAATCACCTCCTCTGCAGTTTCAGTGCGAGGTCGGTTAAGTGAGCTGAGCCCAGCCAGCAGAGGAGGTCTGAGACCACAAACCTGAGCTTGTTTGGAAGCGGAGTGGGATGTGGCCGTGCAATCCATTCTGCTACCTTTTTTGTTCTACTATTTATGCTGTGAAGTCCCATCACTGTTACATTTTAATAGATGCTAGAAGATCATGGATTTACAATATTAACTCACTTTAGTACCACAAATGGGCGACATCCGTGACACTCTATCACAAATTTATTTTCTCCAAGAAAACGCCAGCAGACTCCTAGCTTGTTTGGAAACCTCATCAAAGCAAAGCCATCTCCATGAGCTCAGTGGGTAGGGATGATCATATGTGGAACTTCCACACTATTTTCACTGTGTGAAAACACATCACATATGTTTTCTATTATTTTTAATGACAGTCTCTCAGCTGCTTCTCATAATAGTCAAAAATCTGCTCAGCTCCTGTTTAAAGCAGGTCCCTAGTCTGTATGCTAGGACTTCCTTTCTCTTAATTTTGTGGCAGTGCTGGTTTTTGACCACCTTCTAGGACTGGAAACAATTCCTGTCCTTTAAGGCACCTTCTACCCTTGAATTAACACACAGAGTAAGCATAGTCTTTAGAAAAGGAGGGCACAGCAAATGCAGATTGGCATTAAAAATATATATTTTTTTACTCTCATTAACGTTGTTAATATTTGTTTGTTTGAAGTCATTACTATTTAGTGGTGTGGATCAAAGCCAGAGGTAGTGCTGTAGGTACAGGTCACTCTGGTCTGTGTGAACTGGTGTTCGCCTGTCCTTAGTTTCACGTCGTACTTATACACTGCAGAAGAACACGTGTTCTTTTTCCACAGTGATGACAGTTCATCAAACCAGGGTGTTACTCTGCAGTCAGCCCCCTGAAGTTAGAATAAGTCTTTCTAAAATTTTGAGGCTATACCGTGAATTGAACTGTGTCATCATTTGGCAGCTTTAGCTTATTGAGCAGCTAAAATCACTTTTTAGCAACTAAAACCCTTTCAATTATGTTTTTGTTTCTTTGTGCTGATATATATATAGCCTCTATGAAGTATTTTTATATCTCCTGGCCTTTAAAGAAAAAGATCTCTCTGCTGTTCTGCAGAGCTGGGACAGTAGAGCCCCCTCGTGGGGACGCGATGTTCAGGGCCAGAGGTGGGTTTGTGTCTAGAAACCGCAGGGACAGGGTACGATGAATACACTTTTGGCCTACCTGCGTTAAACTGGTGATTGTGCTGTATAACGCGCTGGCCAGTGCTGGGGGGTTGTGTCCACATTCTTTGCTGAGCCTGCAAAGCTTATGTGATGTGCTCCTTCTCTTACTGAAATCTTAATATATAATTTTACTCAAATTTTAATCTTTAAATAGAAAGGGAACATGACTGTAAGGATATCAGAAACAATAATATCCCATCCGTACTGGAAATTCCACCTAAATTTTGTCCTGTATTAAAGACTAGTGAATTGTTACATGCTTCTAAAAATGTGGCTAGATGGTTAGACCATTCTTCAACTTTTGCCTTTCCAAGTTAGAAATGGAAAATGTGTATTCTTCCTATAGTTTATCTTTCACAACAGTTAAAAGAAAAAAAAATAGTCCCCTGTTCTTTCTGTCACTTTTCAGCTACATTTTAATGATTATTTCATCGAGCAGAAGCAGCCACTCAAGCCTTTAACTAAAAGACAAGTTAGCATAACTATTTCTCTGCTACTGAATTGGCGTTTGGAGGTTGTGTTCATCTTTCATCTGTTTGGCAATGCAGAGGGAAAGGTACTGTCTGATGGAAGTGAGTGACTGCTTGCAATGAATCTCATGTGAGAGTCAAGCACAGATACATCAGGGTAGATGATATACCATAATGTACTGGAAAGGACCTGACTATATATAGTTTGCCTTATGTTCAGTGGACCCAAAACATTAAAAATGTGTATATTAATTACTTCTTCTGAATTTCTTCAGTTTCCTGATAAATCTTACAGTCCTAATGTCACGAAAGAACATTCAGATATTGGCAGAACATTGAGCACCCATTGGAGCTCCTGGATCTTGCAGCATATACAGCTATGTAACTTCACCTCAACAGAGACTGAAAAACTTAGAAGGTTGTTTGAAAATACTTTCTTTAGAGTTCAAACACAGTAACAATGCTGGGAAGACCTCCTGAAGTATTTCACAAAGAACTTTATTATATACAGAACAGTAATGTAATTGAAAAAAATAAAGGCAGGAGAGTATAGCAACAAGAAAAGTAACAATTAAATTCTAAACTTTAGCATATATATATCAAAATTTTAATTCTCTATAATAGCCAACTAGTGCTGCAGTAAGTATTAGGGTTTGTACAAAATGTGATGCTAATATTCTTTTCTTGGAAGCAATACATTTCAGTTGCATTAAAGAGCAGCTCTTCACTATGTGAGATCAACATTTGTGTTCAGGGTGAAAGTGATCTGAGAATCTTCCCCGCCTTGTGATTATAACTGGTCTAAATCCTTGCAGAGCCTTGACTTTGTCTTTTGTCTGCCATTTTAATCTTTGTAATTGTGGTTCATATGATAGCAATAGTTCCTTAGTCCTACCCAGAAGACTTTTCTTTTCCTAGATCAGCTGCTTCTGGTGGTGATGATGTCTTTTAAATAACAAAACCAACTGCCAAAATGTTGATGCTCCCTTGATAATTTTACCAGTTGTAGTGTGGTTTTGCACACTGTATATGCAGTAGCAAGAGCTTTTGGCCTTTTTCCACTTTACCTAGAGACAGATGTAAGATCTGTTAACATTTTCCCCCTTTAAATTACTATGGTATATTGTCTAAAATTTTACTGAGAGCAGTGTTATCCAGAAGAAGTCACCATAGCAAACCCCTTTGGAAATGCATTCATCGTGTAACGAAATACTACCTTTGTTAATTACCTTTTCTTAGCGCTATAGCAGACTTTCAAATTAATACCTATTGCAAACTGTAGGCAAACAGTAGGTGCCTGACTTAATTAACTCTGACTCTGTGTGATGTGATTTGTATCTCGGTGTTGCTTGTGCTAAAAATGGGCACTGGTTTTCCTATGGCATATGGCTGTATTTCTCCAAAGGGCTGTGCTATAGCAACTTTAGAATACTTTATTGTTATTTGATGATTTAGTTATCATTATGGCCTGCAGATCAGAAGATCTGCAAGCACCAGGGCACAGCTAATGGAGTAATGGCAGATTAATTGCATTATTGTTTTGATGGAGACCTCATATAAATAACAAATAAAAAACTGTTAATAGGAATACCAGAACAGATTTGCAGTGTGGTCTAAATAGAAACAGACTGCATGATGACATGGGTTGGATCTTCTGAAGGGCAGAATCCCACTGCACTCAAGAAGAGATTTCTTATTTTCCCCTGCAAGGTTAAATTCTAAACCCGAGCACTGCCTCCTCCCTGCACCGCTGTGGCCGTGCACAGTTCCTCTCAGCTACCCAGGGCAGGAATCCAGCTGCTCAGCTGCTGGTATGGTTATACTTCTTTGCTGTCCTATTACTAGTAAAGTATCATGAAACTTCTGGCGACTCCACAACTGCAGTTAAACTCTGACAAAAAAACCTATCTGCTTCCCAGGTGTCTTTCTGGACAGATTTCATCCTCACTGTGGGGAGGATCACATAAAGTAATGAAACTGTTCTCTTTTGAAAGCACAAAGCAATCACGAAGAGTGCTCACAAAAAACCTGTCTGGATACAGGTGGCACTCTCTATCAGTCCCCTCTACATCCCACTTAACATGCCAGCATACTGACACGTACTTCAATTTTTTACAATTTTGTAAAAATTTGAGATTTTCTTTTTCAAAATACGCAGTTGTGAATGTCCCATCCTTTTTGATCATGGCGAAAAGACTTCCACATTTTCAGGCATAAAATGCAGCATGAAAGTGTACACAAAAATAGTAATTTTCTTTTAACATTTTGCTACAGAATGTGTGGTGAAGTTCCTATCAGAAAATGTCCTATATAATAACTACCAAGCAATTAACCAATAATTATATCAATACTTAGCATCACACCATGTTTTAATTTCTGATGAGTATTAATATTTTTTGGTTTTTTTAATGGGCTTTCTTCTCTGATGTTAAATTTGAAGGGAGGCAGCATACTCATCTTACGGTTGGTAACTGTACTTTCTATTTTGAGTTGAGTCCTTACGGTCTTTGCAAAGTACCAAATGTTCCTATTTCCTATGAGAAGGGTTTCCAAATAAGCCTTTGGCAATGTTTCTGAACAAAGTGGGACCACTGTAGAAATAAACTGGCTTTGCGTCTCAAATCTCCATGGGGCTTATGAGGCAAAATGACTTCAGCAGAGAAAGTAGGTTAAAGCAAGGACAGACAGCCTCCTCAATTAACAGAGCTGAAAATAAGCACAAATACTCACCCCGTTCACTACAGTTAAGATTCAGTAGTTCTAAAAAAGAGCACAAGTCAAAAAGAATAAAATTATGAAGATTTACAAAATATGTTTCTTAACTCCTACTTGGATGTGGCATCTTGCAGATCCACCATGACTCAGCTTTAAACTAGGTTTACTTTATAGATGTAATTTTAAAATCTCATTTGATATAATCTTAAAATTTGGAGGTAGTCTGCTTTTGGACATGAACGTTTCCTGCAAACTTTTCTGGTATGTGTTTTTTCCAGTATGCATTACTGAATGTCGGAGGGTTTGGGTTTTTGTTGTGTTTTTTTTTTTAAACATTGGATCATAGGTGATTTGCTTGTATAAGAATTAATAGGAGAAAGAGTGCCTTGTTAAATCAATTCTTTTTAGAATTTCTTCTTTCAGGCATGGATTCTCCAGGAATTAAAATGTATTCCTATTTTTTCCCTACCTAATCAATTAGCTGTTGTTATTTTCTACCACACCAATGGTTAGCAACAATATGGATTTTTTTCACCACCTCCTACCTATAGCTATAATGAGCTGTTACTTCTGGAAATCCTTTCTTAAGTTTCCTATTATATTGTTCCATTGCTTGTCAGCTCCAGTTATGAATTACCTTAAATGTAGTTATTCATTTTTTACACTGAGGAGTTTTCATAGCTCCAAAATTTACTGATAATGCTTCTATCACTTATGTGTCATTTTCTATATTATCACCGTGTATCACTGTGGGAAATTAAATTCTGAGAAGAGAAGCATCTTGTTTTTCTCAGCTTTTCTCCCTTCTTTTCTTAATGAAACAGTGCCCCCAGGAGCTTTTATTTAGGAAGGGGCAGTTTAAGAAAATTCAGTCAATTAACTATTCACCAGTATATTAATCTCTAAACATAACGATTCTGCCAAGCATTGCAACCAGAGATGTTGGTTTGAAGGACAGTTGAAAGACAGTTTATTTTGGTTTTCTTGTTTTATGCCCAATAACAGAAAGTTAACTAAATGACTGAATTCTTCTAATATTTCCAGTATGGAGACCTCTGCCTGCAGAGGACATCTTTGCTGGCATTCCGAAAAAAGGGAGGACGAGCTGTCTGCCAAGGCTGCAGAGCGCTGCTTCTTGGCGAGTTCCTTTATTGCTGGGCTGGTTTTGTCCTTTGCCGGTTGACATCAGGACAGCTGGCAGCAGTCCAGGAGGCAGCAGGGAGCACTGTTTGTTTGTTTGTTTGTGTGTGGATGAGCAGAGAAAAAAGATGGCATGAAGTGAAGAAGAACAAAGAGAGAGCAAACAAGGAACAGCTTTAGCTACAGCAGAGTCATAAAAATACAAATAACAAGCCTATTAGGCGTTTTCCCTAAAATACATTAAATACCCATGAAAATAATCGTGAATAGCCTGTAAATCTCATAGAGGCAGATTTTTATAATAATCTGAAGTGATACAATTTTTTAGCATTTTTTAAAAGTCGTCACTACTTTTTCTGAGTAATACACAACAGCTGATTGACAGCATCGTGACTGTTGAAAAACTGAGGAATCATCATCACAGCATCTAGTAAACTCATCATCCTCAAAGGAGGATTTTTTTAAAGCAAATTTGGAAATGAAAAAATGACAGTTTATCTGTCAATGAGCCTTTACATTCAGAGACAGCATGAGAGGGAGGGGAAGGATAAGAGAGAAAAAGAGGGCTTGAAAACAGGGAAGGATGCCACTGGGGAAAAATTCCCTTCGTTAATCTTTGCATTCAGCATAGAATTGAATTTAATGTTTTACTAGCACCAC